>OVBJ01000116.1:0-104401 GCA_900406535.1 Noccaea bulbosa
AGAACATAGAAACTCATGTAAACATGTAATTCAAACAGAAAATGAAACTCAGTCATAATTTCCTAGTGAATCAGATACATAGAAGATCTGAAACTGGTTTCACTCATTAGCAAGAAGCAAAAAAACACTAGGACTAAAGATCCAGCTTACAGATTCAGTGCCCAAGTATGAACATTGAAATTAACAAACAAAAAAAAAAAAACGAAAGCAGATACATACATAGATACATTGTGCAGAAGAAGAGGATTGGGGTAAAGCATAAAGGTCAGATATTTGAGATCGCAGTTTCAAACTGAAGACTCAGCTACTTGAGATCGTGAAAGAAATTGAGAGATACCAAATACATTCGATAAAATCTCACACGGAAATTCCAGCAAAACCCAGAAAAGAGTCAATCAAAAGTTAGGAGAAAGAGACCAAGAGAGAAAGGCGAGTGTTTTCAGAGCCCAATTCCATGGAAACATAGACCCAGATTCAGAATCTAGCTAATCAAACGACAAACACATATAGTCAGGACCTGATCAAAGTAAAACCCACAAGGAAAGCAGCAGCGATCCCGAACATGAACAACTTGAAGCATAGCCATGTAAAATTCTCAACGATCTCGTTAGGGATTAACCCACCAACATATAACAACAAAAGCAGCACAAGTCGAAACCTTTACGCAGAGACGGAAAACGTGGAAACACGAATTCTACACAAGTGGGATTCTACATCAATCTATCTCCGATTGTTCGTTTCCTCTGATTTTTTTAGGCATGAAACAGTAGCGTTGCGTCACAAGAAAACCAGCACAGACGCCAAACGTGAATTGCCAAACACGGCATATATATATAACAAGGAGGAAGGAGATAGATTTGATAACCTGAGTGAGTTAGTTTCAAAGAGACGATGTCTCAGCTTTGCAATGTTGAAGATTGTGGCACTGTGAGATTGTGAAGTGGGCAATGTAAACGAAGAGGATCGAACAAGTATCGTGTTTTTGGAGAGAGAGAGAGAGAAAAGAGCACTGGTCGCTCTTTCAACACCAAGTCTTCGAGAGAAGTATGAAGCACATACGGTGAGAAAATACAAAGTCGAATTATTATCATACAAGGATTTTTTGTTTATATGCGTTTTTGGGGATTTCCATTGGGTTCTCTTTTTTTTTTTTTTTAAGGGGTTTTTTTTAGTGTTTTCAGTTATAAAAGTGTCCAAAGTTAATATAGTAAAAGTTGTGGACGTGTTTTGTGTTGTCTATTGATATTCCGAATCGGCTACCAGTTGAATTATCGTTTGAAGTTAATTTTAAAATCAATAATACTGATATAATTGTATTTTCTACAAAAAAAAAATTTGGTAAGTAGGCAAAACCTTTATTAACTTTTCAAAAAATATTTCCTTAAAAATATATATATATATATGTTTAGACATTCAATGAATAGAATAAATGATGGTTATTATTATTACAATGATTAAAACATGTTTGATTCTGTAAAAGAAAATAGCAAAAGTTTGATAGGGTTAAAAGTTAAAGTATATCGAATGTCAAACTGACGAGGTTTTCCTTAATACTTGCTAACTCTTTAGTTATTTGTCTTGATTATGAAGAAGGGATTACTGTAGTTTACATGTTTTGGTTTTTGGTCCCCCGAAGGCCAAGAGATATATACAGTATGAGTTTAGTCTTCAGACAAGAACCTAAACAAAAGAAATTCGAACTTCACTGAGAGTCTAAGACAAGGTAAAATAATCGATGGACTTTGTGGCTTCAAAATTAACACTGGATTAACATTGGGCCAAAGACAAAAGGATCCATGAACTGGAAAAAAAAAAAAAAAGAGTAAAACAAACTTATATTGAAAACGAAAAGCCCATAAGAGTCATCAAATCAGGGGCACTTCTGTCATAACTGAACAAATGTTTTTCTTTTGTTGCAGCAGATAAGAATAATCCTAATCAATTATGGGTTTATGGTAGTTTGGAAGAAATTCTTTCTTTTTTTTACGGTTTTTTTTTCTTAAAAGATTAATGTCATTAAATGAAATTCACTACAAAGGCTATATTGCTCGGAATATATCATGTTTACGGTTTACCGAAAGTTAAGACTAGTTTTCAAATAACTTATGGCATACAGACAGAAGAAGTACCCAGATTTGGCGAGAACTAAAACAAGAAGATAAGGTAGTGACGTAGAGGTAGGGAGAAGTGAGAATGTTTTGGGAAACATTTGCTTTCATGTGTTTGTAATGGTAAGAGTTTGTTTGGGTCAATATTTTTCTGGTGGAGTCATAAAGAGCATTGACCCCCATAATTGAAGTGAGGGTTATCACTTATCACATTCGCTGGGTTGGAAAAGATAAGTATACTAATGGTGTAATAATACACATATTAGTGAAGTGAGAACAATATAAAACTACAAATGGGCTAAAAATAAGACAGCATTAGCGAATTCTCTATTATATATAACTATATATATAAGCATACAATTAGTCAATTAGCTTAGGAGACCGTTAACAACTTTCCAATTAAAATCCTTTAATTGATAGATTAAGTGAAAAAGTGAAATGCTTACTATAAGAGATTAACAGTCTAGCTTTAAAGACAACTTTATTTTCAATTGGTTGGGCATAGTCCGTTTAAAGTTTAAACCATTTAAAGCACATTATATTATATTATATTAAAGCTCATATCCAATCCGATTTTAAATTAGTTAATTTACACATAATTAGACAATGCGATTATAATAATTTAAGTCAACCCAGTTTCGAAGTATGTAGAACACATTCATAAACGCATATTCCGGTTCTAACTGACGTATTGTAGCTTCTTTTTCTTTTCTTCAGTGTTATTAAAACCGGACCAACCCGGTGGTCAGACCGGGTTCGACCATGAACCGGATATGTGACCGGGTTGGGTTTCCGGTCTGGTTTACAAACAATTAATATGATCAATTAGTTAATTATCTGTTAGATTAGAAGTTATTTCATAAAATTAGGTTTAGTTTAAACTTTCTAATACTATTATATTTATATTTATAATTTTATATCAACTTTTAACTATTTATAATATGTATTTTAAATTTTCTATATTTAAAAATAAATAAACATAAATTATTATGAACCGGGTTCAACCCGGTTGAACCAAATTGAACCATGACCCGGATGCTTATCCGGTTCGCTTTCCGGTCCGGTTTTAATAACATTGCTTTTCTTAATTAAAGACGCATTAAGTTCTCTTTATAAAATACTCAGATGACCAAAAAAAATAAAGTACGTGTTCTAAGTTATAACGTGAAAGTGTGCGTTCTATATAATACTAATATATAGTTAAGTGATCTCTACACAATGATTTTAGTTGTAACAAAAAGAAATGCTCGAAACTTCCCATCTTTACATAAACAGAATACATAATTCACCTACAATTACCCATCAATTAAGAAAATTTTGATTAATATAGCAAAATGATTATTAATTCTTTAGATAAATATTTATAAATACAATGAAAAATCCAATATACAGAACCATGATATGCGTTTGACGTTCATAATGTCTCCCTTGGCTTAAACTGCTATAGTATTTAAACGACGACTTTTTCCTATAGTATTTGGCCTTAGCTCAGGTTGTTTATAATATTACTAGGTGAAATTCTTGCGCAGTATGCTTATAAGAATAATTTTTTTTGTTTATTTTAACATACTATAATTTAAAGGTCAAATGCATGCGAGTGGGATATGATCCGTACCGGATATTATGCGGATACGTGCTCCAAAATTCATATATTTTCTAATATTAAGGTTTTGACATTCCAGAAGCCAACCATTGCTTCATCAAGAATAATTTCTTTTACAAAAGTAGCTTGGCTCTAATCAATTTTAGGTCCATTTCATGTTGATCTTATAGTTCCACTTCATTTTTTACTATGTGTTTTAATCTCAGTTTCCATTTAGAGCACCTCATACGTTCTTTAAAATCAAAATCAAAATATTTTTAAGATAATATTATGAAACAAGATGTAGTAAGAATCGTTTAATTTGTACGTTTCTCTATCGGTGGTATATTAGCGATCGTGACTTGACCATCGTTCAATCCGTCATAAACATATCTACAACTGTTAAATACAAAATGTTTTTTCATTTACTGTCTTATTATATATTGTATTGCGGACTGGAAATATCATACTCCATCTGTTATATTAGTTGTCATTCTAGAAATATATATGGATGTATTTTCTGTTAAAATACAACGGCAACTAATATGAAATAGAGAGAGTATATGATAAATCAAAAGAGTTGGACCACATGATGTGAAATATCAAATATATTTATGTTTACAAGCTAGTTGATTAGATTATATACTCGTAGCATTTACATAAATCTGAGTCTAAGATAAAGGCTTCAAAAGCTAAAGCAAAATCGCATAATTAACTGCCTTACAAACATTATGCCACATTTCAATATTTTTGATATAATTTTCGTACAACTACGTGGCATATATATCCGGGATATTGAAGGGTATTTGTGATGATGATGATGATGTTTGGACATGAATCATTTGTAGAACTGGATTGTAAACACATATTTCAGAAATTATGAGTTTTTATTACACACCCAATTAATATGCTATAATAGATATTTAGATGTATGTTTACTTTCAGAGTGATATTTTAGTAGTCTTCTGTGTAAAATCCAAATTGAGCCGACATAATTTTGATATTATTTTAGAGATCACGAGTTTTCAACTCAAAATTGAATAATAATGAATGGATTGATTTATATCATTTAGAAATTTTTAGAGAAAGGCAGAAAGCTAAATTAGTGACAAAAATGACGATGGTGATAAAGAACTACATTCATAATTAACATACTATATCATGCTTACAAAGGCTTCACATAATCACATGCATGTATACACACATCCACAGAGGCACATAATCTTAGATAGCCTGTAATAAATTAAGGGGTAGGGTCAAGTGCAAGGACATCATAGCACATGTACATTTTACGCATACACATATATTCCTACGCATCTACATATATTGGGAGGGTCATATAGGATAACTTGTATAAAAAGGTGATAAGAGAAACTAGAGTTGATAGACTCAATAGAACAAGAAGAGGAAAATGACAGATGAAGATAGATTGCTACCAATAGCCAACGTAGGGAGACTTATGAAGCAAATCCTACCATCAAATGCAAAGATCTCAAAAGAAGCAAAACAAACAGTTCAAGAGTGTGCAACAGAGTTCATAAGCTTTGTTACTTGCGAAGCCGCGGACAAGTGCCACAGGGAGAATCGAAAGACGGTGAATGGAGACGACATCTGGTGGGCTCTAAGCACTCTCGGCCTCGATAACTATGCTGACGCCGTTGGGAGGCATCTACACAAGTACCGTGAAGCCGAGCGAGAAAGAGCTGAAAGCAACAAAAGTCGCAATGATAGTGGAAATGAGAGAGAACCCAACAACAGAAGTGATCTACAGAACCACCCGAGAAATTGTATTCGAGTCGTGGAGAAGGGAAGCAGCTCCTCGGCTCTGTAGAGAGAAGAAGAGAGCATGATATAATATTAATGTTCAATCTTATTACAATGTATATGTTTATAATTGTAATTTTCTACACATAAAGCTATGAAATTTCTTATTGAATGCACATAATTAAGGTGTTTATACTTATATTATTAGTTGATTTGGACCAGCGGAGGAACTCATGGATATGGAAGTGGAGAAGATAGCAAAAGCAAGACCAGAGCAAGATGATCTTGGTTTTTTTTAATTTCTTAAAGTTAGCTAGAGAAAACTCGGTTTGATTGTATCTCACAACTTAGATTAATCGCAAGGCTTCATTCATAACCATAAGTAGGCAATAGAAGATGATGGGTCTGTATCAATGGCTTGATCGTTGAGAATTTTAGTCCCTAGATGCCTGTTGGCCCCTGAGGCGCTAGTGTTAACCAAAACAAAGAAGGAGCATTGAGACGTTATAATTTAAAATGCAACTCCTTTAACAAGGAATAAGATTCTTAATGAAATTCTGAAGAAGTCAGAACATAGCTAATTCACATTAAAGGAAAGAAGCTTATAAAATTGCCACTTTTCAGATTTTATTAGTTCACATATGTAGTTAAGTAGATTAGTCTATGAAGAACAAGAAGATAAATTTCTAATAAGTTAAAGTCTTCTTTGTAACAAAGAAGCCAATCGAACTAAGAACAAAACCAACAGGGTAATAGGTTTTTCTGTTTGTTTGTCACAAGGCTGAATAGTCAAAATGGGTCTAGGGTTTGAGTAGAGGGAGAAGTAGGTTCAGAATTCAAAAATAACCCCAAGAATATGAGGACCACAACACTAAACCCGAAGTTATAATCCTTAAGATTTGAATTCACAAGATTTATAGATCTTGTGACATGCTCGCTTTATGGTTATCTGCGAATTGGATGATTTTAAATGAAATCATAAAAGAAAGTTAGAAACAATTCGACAGATTTAAGGCCTTATTAATTAAAGATGCACCCCATAGTTTATGTAGAGCTTTCTTGGGACCACTTCTCAACTATCTAATGTTCTGCTCTAAAATTAGCTAAGATTGAACAAGTAACATATACAAGAGATTAGTTCAAAGAGACAAAAGCTGAAATCACAATTATCAAGATCTTTATTTATCAATAACTATACGAAGATAGTAACATATCATAGTACAGTTAAACTATTAGTATACCAATGTGGTAACACGCCATGTTTTGCTATGTTCTAAAACCTTAACAATGTTATAACTTATAACTGACATCTAAGCACTGAATGATTCGAGGATAAATCTTTGTTTCCATTGGCTCAAACCATGGAATCGCGGCATTGAGCTCCTGCACAGGCAGGCAGCAATGCCTCGGGAACCATGAGCGCAAATATTTTAAGGTATTCACAAGTACACACCACATCTGATGTATCCATTGATAAAGGCCAAAGAGAAAGATGAAGAGGACAGGTCATTGTGAAATATAATAGCTTATTATGGTGATTTTATTACATCAGCCATTGAGGTTAAAGCATGGACAAAAATAAATACAGTAGCTTCTTATTATGATGATTTTACATACAGCCATTGGTTTTACACAATTAGGGAACAACTCATTCTTGTAAAAGAATTTCAAAGCTTGGTGGATGGATTTTTTTTTTCTTTTCCTAAAGTGTAAAACCAAATGTAGTAATAGAGTTAGGTTTTTGTTCAAAAAGAACACTGTACTAAACCTTTCAAAAAAGGAAACTATTCAGAGTTTCCATCCTTGATCACCATTTACAGTTTCCTTTGTGAAGGTTTAGTATGTTATTTTCTGTACAAGGAAAAGTTATATGAATCAAAGTCTCTTGGGATCGATTAGATTTTCTATGATAAAACCTCTTTAACATAACATAACTGAAAAAAAAAAAAAAAAAAAAAAAAAAAAAAAAAAAAAAAAAAATTAAAGTTTTTTNAAAAAAAACATAATTGAACGTTTGATTTTTAGGTATAAGGTCACCTTGGGTTCTTTGTTTGCGTTTTGGAAAACCCTAAATCTCGTGACCGATGGATCTCGACAGCCTGACCGACGGAAGTCTGTTCTCAGAAAACTCAAAGCAGTATCTGAGAATAAGGTTCGATTTTCTTTCTCCGCTTTCTTTTGCCCTAAATTGGTTTTTGTTATTTGAGAACCGTCTATTTGATTGTGTGTGCGTCTAGTAGATCTTCGATTGTTTATGATGATTTTTTTTTTTGGATTTTCAGGTGTGCTTCGATTGTGGTGCGTATAATTCATCATGGGCATCGGTTATATACATACGGGATTTTTCTCTGCATCGATTGTTCATCTAACCATCAAATCTCGGTGTTCATATCAGCTTCGTGAGGTAAACTTTGGATTTCTCCAGGAACACAAATCTTAATCCAATTCAGTATCTGATTTGATTCGTTGGCATTTCTTCTTCTATATTATAGTTAATTGTGGCTAGGGTTTGAGCTTTTTTTTAGGACATGATTTTTGAAAGCGTTATTTTTTTCTCTCTTTTTTTCCCTTTTTTATATGACAAATGTTCTAAGATGGCAACTTTGACTTGAGTTCCATATATTCCACCAGTTTCTTGTAACTTAGCTGGTTCGAATTACCAATCCATTGACTACATAGCAGCAACCAATACGTTCTCTCAATTATTTTATTTTCTTTTCTTTGTACAGGTCAATGAGTTTTGACTCATGGAGCCCTGAGCAGCTCGGGACGATGATGTTTGGTGGCAACAGCCGAGCTCACGTGTTCTTCGAGCAACATGAGGTTGTTCAATCTTGCCGAATTCATATTCGAGGGTATGTACACTTGAAGAGCTGCTAATTTGTATAGGCGGATTCTTGCCAAGGCAGTTGCTGAAGCCATGGCGGAAGAAACTAGTTGTGGTCTACAGCCATGTCAGCCGTTGAAAGTTCGAGTAAGCCGTGTGTTTTATTGGACCAGGAAAACAGAGCTGGTAGCATCCACTTGATTACACAATTTTAATAATAATCTTGTAAACTAACTATGTAATTTTATTACTTAGGCTGAAGAAGAATCAGATGAAGCTTTTCTCAATGGAAAAGTCCATAGCCTCTGCTCAGTTTTTCCGGGCTCACTTGAATCAAAAAGTTCTTGTTGGTTAGTAGATTAATTTGCCACCATTATCATGTCAAGCACTTGTTGCGGCATCACTAGTACTGATGAATGTTTTATTCTCAGGTGTTTCAGACAATTTCTTCGCGGGCAATACAAAGGAGATGCTTTACGCCGGCGAAAACAAGAGCGCGTTCATCTTCTCTCTTCGTATGGGACACACGATCATCTTTCCCGTCCATATGCGGTACAAGAAGGTATCTAAATGTGCTTACATGCCAATAAGAGACCATCCGTCGACGTTTCCAAAAACTTGTTTGTGGCCCCGCAAAAGAGTCTACAATATGTTGTGTGCTATATATAACTTGTGTGTTGTGCAGTGTTGTACAATGTTATAATAATTTAAATGGGGTTTTATCTATCTTGTTTATCTTCCTGATCAACCATAATAACATTTTGATATTAGTAGAACTTATGACAGAGCTGGATCTTACATGAATTCCATTTCTCGAAAGTGTTTTCTATCCAGTTGTGTAAAAAATTAAATATATATTTGGTGCTTTACAGTGGATGCCTAATATTACCGTTGCTCATGTGAATTTCGGTTGGAGATGGAATGAAATATATAAGCATTGAGGAGGTTGTGTCATAATTTGGCCATGAGTTGAATAAGAGTACGTGGCTACATTTCGATTGAAGACGGGGAGAGAGAGATCGACGTAGAATTTCTGAAATTTCGTTTGGGATAAAAACATACGCTTAAGACCATGCGAGATGCAAAAGGGCAAGTTGAAAATGAAAAATACATGTGTCAAGACGAACCTCTTACAAAATATTAATGGAAAACAAATCAGTCTCAGAAACAGGGTTTCGTTTTGGCAAATCCCTTACAAAACATGCTCTCAAGGCAGATTGTACCGTGGAATGAAACCGTGATGCGATTGTCTCTGAGGCAAACTGCTGAATTTAAAAAGAAACAAGATTCATATCGTGAAAGAACTTGAGAGATATCACAGACATTCAACTCAGTCATACTTTCCTGGCCATACAAGATCTGAAACCGGTTTTCACTCACTGCCCAAAACTATGAACACGAGGTTAACAAGAAGCAAAAACACTTTATTCATTTGTAGAAAACACATGTCAAAAGTTTTGTACAATCTTTCTGGCTTGTAATCGAACTAGATAATCATAATTTGACATATATACTTCGCTGAATATGATTAAAATGATAATTGGATGATGAGCAAAGCAAATACACCTGAAAACTTGTTTTGTTTGAGTCTATTATAGTTGATGTTGGTAATATCCAAAACTATCTTTTATCTGTCACATTGTTTATCAAAAGAAATGTGAATAAAAGAACACACAATCTCGCTCACAATACAGGGTTCGAACCCTGAATCCATTGGTTTCAAAACATTTCTCAACCACTACATTACGAGGCTGTTGCTGATATCTGTCATCAAAAATTATATCTAAACCCTAAAACTTGGTAAGTAGTCTTAAAATAAAATCGTGATTAATCCCGTTTACTCTCTCACTAATTTTGATTAGTGCCTAGCGTTTTTTTTTAACAAAGGTAATTATTTTTTGGGGAAAAAAAAAGGTAATTATTTAAAATGATATATATATATATATATATATATTTTTTTTTTTTTTGGAAAATTAAAGGTTTTTTTATATAGTAAATAAAAAAGGGGAAAAATCATATCTCCATGGATTAAAAAACCACATAACATTTCGCTGCGCTTCTTCGCCCTCAGATTCTTCACCTTCAAAGACCAATAACATTATTTCCAGATCCAAACAATGCCATCTCCACTCTCTGAAATTAGGGTTCTCTCCAACTTTTGAAATCCCTAATTCTTGGGCTTGCATCATTCTCACTGGATTTCCTCCGGACTCTTTGCGATCATCGAGGTCTGTATTCCTCTTCCGACTGCCGAATTAAGATCAGAGCCGCGAATTGCTGGAAACTTTCCTCGAATCCTCCAGCTAGGTTTCCAGTGGTGTGTTATCATCAGTTGACCTTTGCTTTTATAGCCTGATCGTTCGTGGTCGAGTTAGGGCTCTTTACATGTTTTGGTGCTGATGAATTTCTTCCTAGGTTCGGGAGTTCAGTAATTTTATTTCTCGTTGTAGATCGTGATTTGGGCTTTTAGGGTTTCGGTTACTGGTGGCTGGGATTTATGATAGCTTTATCCAATTCGGACTCTCTGCATGTGTAAGCCTTAAAGTCGGAAGTTTTTCCCGATTTCGTTCTTCGAAGAGTTGTTTTCTGCTGAAGAGTCGAGATATTTACGCACTAAGAATCGATTCGGAAGTTTGTGGGAGTTAGTTCCTGTGGATTGTTGTAGCCTGTAACTAGACAAACACTGGGAGGGGATGTTTGGTTCTACATTGGGTAGCAGCCGTGAAAACAGTGCTGCCTCAGGGCAGCTTCTTACTCCAACCCGCTTCGTATGGCCTTACGGAGGTAGAAGGGTCTTCCTAAGCGGATCTTTCACCAGGTGAGATGGCTGAGCTCAAAGTAATTATAATACAGTTATTCCCTTTTTTTTCTGATTTCTGGAAAGAAATTTAAGGTTGCTTGTGGTGTATCGGATAGATTATGTATGAGCTCTGCATAGTATATATTGGGATTCTGTAGTCGGTAGACTGATTTCTGAAATGGGCATGTGAACAGGTGGACAGAACATGTGCCAATGTCACCACTTGAGGGGTGCCCGACTGTTTTTCAAGTCATTTGCAACTTGACGCCGGGGTATCACCAGGTTAGTAATTTTGTGCTGGACCTGTTTCATAACAAATTCTTTGTGAATTAATCCCTTTTGGAGCATTTTTGTCCATATAGTGACTCTCGGATGTCCATTATACTGGTGCATTTAGTCTTTGGTTGCTTAACCAATTCAATATCCATGAGAAAGAATCATATCATAATTGATTACATTTTCAACAGATAGTGCCTTCATTGAACAGTTAAGACATGAGGTGCTTAAGAAACCACTGATGTTACATTCAGTTGTTTTATCTCCATGCAGTATAAGTTTTTTGTTGATGGGGAATGGCGGCACGATGAACACCAACCATTTGTAAGCGGAAATGGTGGAGTAATGAATACAATATTTATAACTGGACCAGATATGCTTCACAGTGGTTTTAGCCCAGCAGCACATGACAGATCGAGTATGGATGTGGATGATGTCGTTGTGCGAATGGTTAGAAATTTTGAGCCTTTCTTTTATAAAAATGCAGTGTTTTGATATGCTTGTTTTACTCATTAGTATCTTAGTTGCTTTGTGTTTCGAATGCAAGATCTATATAAATCCAACTTTTTTTTTCTTTATTGCGAATCTGAAGTCATGAATGAGATATACGATTTCTCTGAAAACGGAAAGATGTAAAGTATCCTATATGTGGGAAAGAAATAATATATGCTGTGATTGATTTTACACCATTCTGTTTGATGTATAATGCAGAAATTCTTTAGTTTCATAAATTGTCTGCGAATATTCCACTAAATTGAGTTTCTGACTGCTTTTACATGGTGATTATATTGTAGACTGATTCATCCCAGGAAACTATCCCTAGAATGTCAGGGGTTGATTTGGAGGTGTCTCGTCATCGTATTTCTGATTTATTGTCAACCCGTACTGCATATGAGCTGCTCCCAGAGTCGGGCAAGGTCTGGTTCTTCTTTACTTATTGTTTGATGATTTTTGTCATCATGTCCTATAGATTATCGATGAGAATAGCTTCTGGCTTCTTAGTCGGAAATTGTCTAAGGTGATGCAAACGTGTACAGGTTATTGCATTGGATGTTAACTTACCGGTGAAGCAAGCATTCCATATACTCTATGAACAGGTTTTTCTCTAGTTTCCAGTGTCTCAGTTTCTGTTCTTGTTGGGATGTTCCTCTCTCTGCCCTTCACAGTTATGTATGAAATTTAATGTTGTTGTATCCAGACCCGTGAAGGGAAAACTTAAAAGAACTACATTCGCTAAATTCAATTCTAGATTGTCTGGTTTTCTCGATTTTGCTAATTGCGGGTGCTTTCAGGGAATCCCTTTGGCTCCTCTTTGGGACTTCGGTAAAGGCCAATTTGTTGGAGTTCTTGGTCCACTGGACTTCATTCTAATACTGAGAGAGGTGGGCTTCTCTAAACATGTGTTCGTTGTTAGAGCATTTCTTCTGGTTACTGATGTATATTATAAATCCTGATTTTGGCTACCAGAGGCCTCTATAGTAATTAGTAAGAAACGTATGCATACACATAAAAATATGCCATAATGTCTTCGTCAGCTCCAAATCTGCTATTACGAACATTGCTGACTAATATTATCCACTATCGTCTTTGGGCTGAAGGTGGGCTCTTGTGCTTCATTTGAGATATTAAGCCACTCTTTGTTTTCCTCTCTACTGAGCCTTTTTCAGTCAACCTGAGTACGAACGATACTAGTGTGACGTTCACAAAGATTCATCTGCTTTATAGTCTAAACTTGGGATTTAATTTGAAGGATTATAATAGATTTACCTAGTTTTCAAGTACACTACCTGCCTACATGATGTTTTTGTATATTTTTTACCAGCTATCTCAGTATGAAGTTTTTCACTTGCGTGGTAATATCAACTCTGTAAAATTGCAGCTTGGAACTCATGGATCAAACTTGACAGAGGAAGAGCTTGAGACGCACACAATAGCAGCTTGGAAAGAAGGGAAGGCTCATATTAGCAGACAATTTGATGGAAGTGGGAGACCATATCCTAGGCCACTTGTTCAGGTGAGATTTTCTCAGTTGCTTTCTACCGCTATCACCACTGATCATGTCGTGTAACCTGAAAGACAATCTTTCTTCTCTTATTTTTGAAAAAGGATTCTCGTGTTATCTCTATCTACAAACTTCGTACTCAGGTTATTTGTTCAGTTGATCTAAAATATAGATTCAAAGTGAAATGACCAAGCATGACTGATCCACATTTTGGATTGGGAGGCATATTTATGTAGGAATGTAAATGAAGTCTGACTATTTCTTCCCTTGTTTACTTCACAAAAAATGAAACTGTTTTTGTCCGCTTCTGTTTGCATTCTCTGCACATATCCTTTTCCTAGAAACTTCTGTTGCATGATACAGTAAAAAGACCTAGAAGATTTTCTCTCGTGCAATAAATGTTTTCATGTGTTGCTATCAGGTCGGGCCATATGATAATCTGAAAGATGTTGCCCTCAAAATTTTGCAAAACAAGGTGGCAGCAGTTCCAGTTATATATTCTTCGTTGCAGGATGGTTCATACCCGCAGTTACTGCATCTTGCTTCGCTATCAGGCATATTAAAATGTAAGGTCCTTCATTTGTAAATAAGACCATAAGCACTGATAAGCACTCCAACTTGGCCATACACACTTTTCAATTCATGATGTGCATGTGATTCTGCCATTTCCAAAATTTTCCATCTTCTTTGTTTCTCCAAATATTCTGTGAAGGGATGAGATCTATACAAGGGAGGGAAACTAGAGATTCTATAGTTGGAGTAGCCTGTCCCAAACTTTAGTCACAGCTCTTTCTGTTGTATATAATTTTTTCCGAAACTTTATGCTTCGTATCAGACTCTTAAGCTCTAAATTAAGCATAATCTTCCAGGTATATGCAGATACTTTAGGCATTCGTCTAGCTCTTTGCCAATCCTTCAGCAGCCCGTTTGTTCAATTCCATTGGGTACTTGGGTCCCTAGAATTGGAGAATCAAGTAGCAAACCTCTCGCTACATTGAGACCACACGCCTCTTTGGGTTCTGCGCTCTCGTTATTAGTTCAAGGTAATTTCTTTTTGCTCCTGTTTCATCAAATATATTATTGAGACTAACCTCTACATTTCAATCAGATTTCTGTTTTTAAATTTCCATCATAGATAGAATATATCACCAAGTAGCTGAACACATGCTCTTCTTATAAAAGTTGTTTACAAAGCCTCAGATCAAATTCAAATCTTTCAATACACACCAAAATACCAAATAACCAACTTTAGATGCTACGACCACTTTTATAATTGTGGTACAGATATAGTTGTTGGCTTGTTGCAACAGTTCAGGTTCAGAATTACAGTAAACTAACGAGGTTTGGATCTCCGGCAAAATATTTTTCTCTGTCTAATAGATTTGAATCCAAAGCGAATAGATGTCAGTATATCACATAATGCATTGCATTCGAGTACCTTTCCCTGATTCCTCAGAGATGGAAATGTATGAATGAGTCGTGCTTCATCTATGTGTCTAATATTTTGTGTTTTTTTTTTTTTAATTTTTGTAGCTGAAGTTAGTTCAATTCCCGTAGTGGATGACAATGACTCGCTTATTGACATATACTCCCGAAGGTACACCTCTATCCATACAATCGACATGATATGTCTTATGCATTCCATTTTAGAATCTGATCAGATATCTTTTATTGGCCAGTGACATAACTGCCCTGGCTAAAGATAAGGCATATGCACAGATTCATCTTGATGACATGACGGTGCACCAGGTAAACTTCTCATCAGAAGCCAAGATCCATCCCGCGTCTCATCAAAGTTTTCTTTTTTACCAGAAATTGTCTGCTTTTCTGATATTTCCCGGTGATAAAAAGTTATAATAATGTGGAGAATGGTGTATGTATGCGGTTTCAGGCGCTGCAGTTGGGGCAAGATGCGAGTCCGCCTTATGGAATGTTCAACGGGCAGAGATGTCACATGTGCTTGCGCTCGGACTCTCTTCTAAAAGTGATGGAGCGGTTGGCGAATCCAGGTACCATCTCCCATACAGTCTTGAGTTTTGTTTCTCTTAAATACACACACAGACGAACATCATCGGATGAGATGTTTTGGTTTTGGCTTTGGTTGTGTGAAAAAACAAACAAATAGGTGTAAGGAGGCTGGTGATAGTGGAAGCAGGGAGCAAACGTGTTGAAGGTATCATTTCACTGAGCGATGTTTTCCAATTCCTGCTCGGTCTTTGACTCCCAACAACAAACAGCCTCCTCAAAAGCTCTCTTCTCATTTCCTCAAATCAAAACTACCCAACAATTTGCTTCTTCTTATTTCTTTTTTTTTTCCCCGTTCTTATTGTGTTTTTGGTCTTTGCAAGGAATTTGTAAATTTGCTACGAACCTCTTCATTGTTTTTTTTTCTTATTTTTGTTGTTTTTAGTTGAACGGGTTTCCATTCTTGTGAAGATATTGGCTACCGGAATCTTACTCGTAGCTTCCCTCTTTTTTGTTTTTTCATTTTTTTTTTTTGTTTGCCTCTTTATGTTGTGAGTTCTCCAGTGCGAAGGCACTAACCATATAACTTGTTAACAGAGCCTCCAGAAAGTAAGCCTATATATAATTGAAGCATGTAAAAGCAAATCCAAATATATCCTTAATGTGTTTGGATATTTTTGTATGCATTGATCGAGTCATAATGATCTTCTGCCACGGCAATAATCTCCATTAAGACCATCATGGCGACTTTGGAATTTGATAAGTACATGTTCTATTAACTCTCGACTTGGCCTTATCCACAAAATACGTTTTCCTTTTTCCTTCTTTTTTTCCCAAAGACAAAGTTGACTTTGAAGCGAGTGTGTTCTCCAGTCTCTCTCCACTTCAACTCGTTTTCAGCTTTTTCAAGTGTTTGCTGGAAAGCGAGAAATAGCAATTTCTACTTCAGAAGCTAAAAATGGCGGAGATCGGGAAGACACTTTTAGATTCCGGCTGGCTAGCTGCGAGATCCACGGAGGTCGATGACGACGGCGTCCAGCTCACTACCACCAATCCACCGTCCCTCAGTTCCGAATCTCGGTGGATGGAAGCCGTCGTACCCGGAACGTAATGTTCACTTTCATCATTCTCAAGTTTTAAGAAACTAAAACATGCATTAATGGTTCTGCTGATTAAACTGTTTTTGAGTCTTATGAAGCATCAAGCTGATTTTCGTTCAAATGTCTGAAACAAGTTTTGATTTTGCTTTCAAAACATTGTGTTTCCCCTGGTTTATGCGATAAGCGAACTATAAATTTAGCATTTTCGACTGAATTGGCTCTTCTTGTTTCATGCAAGAATAATATTTTTTTCGCTGATATGAGTTGTTGGTGTTCCTCGCTGGACAGTGTTTTGGGGACGTTAGTGAAGAACAAGTCTGTTCCAGATCCTTTCTATGGACTAGAAAATGAAACTATCACGGATATTGCCGACTCTGGTAGGGACTACTACACTTTTTGGTTCTTCACAAAATTCCAGTGCAAAAGGGTAATCCACTTCTCTGACTCTCTTAATTATGATTAAGAAATTGCTATTTCACTATCTGCTGTCTACCTTTTATATTCTTGTTTGACGTTTTTTTGCAGTTGTTGAATCAATACGTGCATCTGAATTTTCGTGCCATCAACTACTCTGCGGAAGTGTATGTAAATGGACACAAGACAGTGCTTCCCAAAGGGATGTTTCGCAGACATACGCTCGACGTTACTGATATTCTGCATCCTGAGAACAATTTGCTTGCTGTTATTGTTCATCCCCCAGATCATCCTGGCACTATCCCTCCCGAGGGAGGGCAAGGTGGTGATCACGAGGTACACCTCTCTCTCTCTCTCTCTCTCTCTCTCTCTTTCTGAGAAGCTCTTGGCATCATCCGGTTCTAGCAAACTCTTTACGCAATCCTGCTGAATGTCTATGCCAGATTGGGAAAGATGTAGCTGCGCAGTATGTGCAAGGTTGGGACTGGATTTGTCCAATAAGGTAATGTTTCTTCCTTGGCTTTACTTTGAAATGTGAGCTTATCAGATATTCTCTCTGTTAACTTATTTCTTGTAGGGATCGGAATACTGGCATATGGGATGAAGTGTCAATATCTGTTACCGGGGTTAGTTCTCGTTGCTTTACATTGTTTTCCTGAGATGATATCGAGTCTTAGAGTAGGAATAATTGGTCCCCATTTGGTTGCAGCCTGTAAGAATAGTTGATCCCCATTTGGTCTCAACCTTCTTTGACGGTTACAAAAGGGCTTACTTGCATGTGACTGCTGAGCTGGAAAACAAAAGCAAATGGAGTGCTGATTGTTCTCTAAATATTCAAATAACATCCGAACTCGAAAACGGTTTCTGTCTAGTGGAGCATCTTCAGACGGAGAATGTTTTGATCCCTGCTCAAGGACAGATTCAGCACACATTTAACCCGGTGAGTGGTACTTTTATGGCGCATATCACTTGAATCTATGATGCTGGTCTTTTAAGAATGTTTATTCTATAAGCTAATGAGATTGTGAATTGCAGCTCTTTTTCTATAAACCTGAACTGTGGTGGCCCAACGGGATGGGAAAACAACACCTTTACAACGTCTTGATCACTGTCGTTGTGAAAGAGTTCGGGGAATCTGATTCGTGGATGCAGCCATTTGGGTTCCGGAAGATTGAGAGTGATATTGATAGTGTCACTGGTGGAAGGTAAAGCTTTTATATTTTGGTAGAATGATTATACTGTGGAGGCTCTGCATCTGTGTTTTTGAAATTTTGCAGGCTGTTCAAGATCAACGGAGAGAAAATCTTCATCCGCGGTGGCAATTGGATACTATCAGATGGGCTGTTACGCCTCTCTAAAGAACGTTACAGAACCGACATAAAGTTCCATGCAGATATGAACATGAACATGATCCGTTGCTGGGGTGGTGGTTTGGCTGAAAGGCCTGATTTCTATCACTATTGTGATATCTATGGTTTGTTGGTATGAATCATTAAGTATGTAGGGTTTCAAAATTTAATGTCATTTTCTGAAGTTTATCTTAATTTATTCTCAAGGTCTGGCAAGAGTTTTGGATCACTGGAGATGTTGATGGAAGAGGTGTTCCAGTATCAAATCCAAACGGACCACTAGACCATGACTTATTCCTTTTATGTGCTCGTGATACTGTCAAACTTTTGAGAAACCATCCAAGTCTAGCTCTCTGGGTTGGTGGAAACGAACAAGTTCCGCCTAAAGACATAAACGACGCACTAAAGCAAGACCTGAGGCTTCATCCTTATTTCGTAACCCAACTGTTGTCAGACCAGGATCCAGATCCTAGTGTTTATCTTGATGGTGCTAGAGTTTATATTCAAGGATCTATGTGGGATGGCTTTGCAGATGGAAAAGGAAACTTCAGCGACGGCCCTTATGAGATTCAAAACCCTGAAGATTTCTTTAAAGACACGTATTATAAGTTTGGGTTTAATCCAGAGGTCGGTTCAGTTGGAATGCCTGTTGCAGAGACGATAAGAGCCACAATGCCTCCAGAAGGCTGGACGATTCCTCTGTTTAAGAAGGGTTTGGACGGGTTTGTCGAAGAAGTCCCGAATCGGATGTGGGATTACCACAAGTACATTCCATATTCTAAGCCTGGAAAAGTTCATGACCAGATTCTCATGTACGGTCCTCCAGAGACTCTCGATGACTTCTGCTTGAAGGTACATTTGGGATCTTGATCGTTCTAATCTCTAAGTTTGGTTAAACAAAGAAAGTTTTGATGGTATGTGACATATTATGACTTACATATTTTCTCTGTACCAGGCTCAACTGGTGAACTACATTCAGTACAGAGCTCTATTCGAGGGCTGGAGTTCGCGAATGTGGACAAAATACACAGGTGTCTTGATCTGGAAGAACCAAAATCCATGGACTGGTCTTAGAGGTCAGTTCTACGATCATCTTCTTGACCAAACAGCCAGTTTCTATGGCTGCCGTTCTGCTGCAGAGCCAGTCCACGTCCAATTGAACCTGGCAAGTTACTATATTGAGGTAAGTCTGATTCCCTATAATACACACACACTCTCTCTCCCTGACAATAGTATAAGAAACTCTAGTACTCATAAATGCATGAAATCATGTGCTTCACAGGTTGTAAACACTACTTCTAAGGAGCTATCAGATGTGGCGATAGAGGCATCGGTATGGGACCTAGACGGCAACAGCCCATACTACAAAGTGTTCAAAAGATTCTCCGCACCGCCAAAGAAAGTTGTGCAAATATCGGAATTCAAGTACCCAAACTCAGAAAACCCAAAGCCTGTGTATTTCCTTCTTCTCAAACTGTACCACGTCTCAGACAAATCAGTTATATCGCGGAACTTCTACTGGCTACATCTGCCTGGGAAAGATTACACGCTCTTGGAGCCCTACAGAAAGAAGCAAATACCTCTCAAGATCACTTGCAATTCAGTTCTGGTGGGTCCAAAGTACGAGCTGGAGATCAATGTCCATAACACATCTACTAGAGCTGACTTAGATAAGGACGTTCTTCAAGGAGACGGGAAAGGCGATCCGGGTTTGCTCCAGAGGCTCTTTAGTAGATGTGTTGTCTCTGCAGAGAGCAACCGCAGTTTAAAAGTGGTGGAAATGGCGGGATCTGATCCAGGAGTTGCTTTCTTCCTTCGTTTCTCAGTCCACAATGCAGAGACAGAGAAACAAGACACGAGGATTCTGCCTGTACACTACTCGGACAACTATTTCTCACTAGTTCCAGGTGAATCAATGTCTTTTAAGATCTCATTTGCAGCTCCTACAGGCATAAAGAGGTCTCCTCGTGTTATGCTTCGGGGCTGGAATTACCCTGATGGGTTTATTGTTTTTGGTTGAGACAAGTTACGTTTCTTGTTTGTAACATAACTACGTGCAAACTCAAACCTTTTAATAAATAAAATTGGCACAGTTTTGCCATTTATAAGTGCACTTTAATATGCACCCGACACTCTCAAATTACACACATTTAACTAATATACTCCTAGTTGAGCAATCAAAAGGTCAAAAGCCGAGGAGTAAGACATCTCTACCTGTTTCTGGCCTATCTTGCTCGTAGACACAGCCTGAGAGACAAAAGGAAATATTTGTACATGTCATTTTCCTGGAGATGCAAACCTTGACTTCTCTCTCTGTCGGCTCAAGCTTCTGTCTCTTGGGGATGATCCTGACCCTGCTTGCCGCATGATCTCTGCAAGAACATATACTACAAGTCAACGAGTTGAGTTACCAAAAGCTTACAAAAAGTTGATGTTGCTATAACATGTTGCTCAATATTACATCATTGCATGTTAACATTAGTCAATGTAAAGCCACCATTCTAAAAGGCACTCAACAAAGCGTGCAGTGTGCGATCTTGAAATTCACAAAATGGACTTACCTTGTCGCTTTCTTTCGAGTTCTTGATCAAGCTCTTCCTTCCACTTCTTCTCTATCTCTGACAA
The DNA here is from genome assembly GCA_900406535.1 of Noccaea bulbosa. NCBI lineage: Eukaryota > Viridiplantae > Streptophyta > Magnoliopsida > Brassicales > Brassicaceae > Noccaea > Noccaea bulbosa. Next base: position 20,813 of record OVBJ01000116.1, read on the forward strand.
AGCAACACTGCAAAGCCAAAACCAGCAGATGAAGGAAATGAGTCAAGAATCCTAAGCCAAGTGAAAAACTGGAATTTCTAATAGCTTATAACTTATTATCCAAAACCGAAGTTTCTCTTGCGCGACTAACCTCTGGCTGCTTGGTTCCTCTTCAGTATCAACAATAAGACCCCTCCAGTCGGTTACCCCTGCTGATACACCATCCTGTGAAGCTTCATCACCTCCATTGCTAATATTCAACTCACGACTACTACCACTTCCTGGGCTCTTGGAACAACAAGCTGTATCGGTTGCTCTAGAGGGTGACCCACCAAGAGGACCCCGACTCGGTGACCTGCTTTTTGGAGGCAGTTTCAGGAAACCACGAGCTGTGTCCTCTCTTTTATTGTTACTTAAATTACTCTCTATACCACTGGGAGAGCATGTGATCAAATTGTTGTAGTACTCTTCATATAGAGGCGTCTGTAACTTCTTTAGGTCTGCAGCCTAAGATTAATATATTCGCTGCCATGTTAGTGACTAACAGAAAGTGATTTACGTACAAATGCATGTAGTGAAAGTAATAATAAGTGTAGTATAATGTGTAAGAAACACCTTCTCATCTAAGAAAGATTTAATTTTTGACTCGGTCAGCTCCTCATCATCCTCTGAGTATGAAGGTTGGTCAACTTCCATGCTTATTATAGTCTCTTTCTCTCCATTACCAGGACTCTCGTCAAATTTGGACTTCTGTGCATTGGAAATATCACTTATGGCATCACAGCTCTGTCAGCATAGATTTTATAAATGATGCTTACAGAACAAATTGAATCTCAATTTCAACAAAAGCTGGGACTTGAATCGGTTACTGGATATCTAGATGAGAAATGTAAATCATATGTGTGCTTACCTTCTTCAGATCACTATTCTTTTCAGGGGTAGGCCTTGTCTCTCCGTCAAATGTCAAGAAATTCTCATCACCAATCAAACACATATCGTCTTCATCACCTCCATTATCATTTTGTTGCCAGAAATTGTTGTTTTGGATTGATTTTACAGAATGTGCAAGTGAATAATTCAGACTGCCCAAGTTACACATGTCTTCTACGTCGTTGCATGTAGAATCTGGACTGAAACAAAGGAAGCAAACAATAAACAGTCAGCATCTTTCATTATACGCAAAAATGCGTTTTCATACTTTTGGTTTCAGCCACATTTTCGGAACTTACGAGCTCTTAGTGTTAAGTAACTGTGACGGTTGAGGTGTAGTAGCACTTTTCTGGAAAATAACAAAAATGATCAAGAAGGCTTCAAAAACAACTTATATGATATTCATAAGATGGTCAATATGCACCCACCATGACAGAACCAAGATCAGTAGAAGCAGATTCCTTGTGTTTTTCCGTGACAAAAGGATGCTGCAAATAGACCAAAGTCAAGATCACTTTTACTCAAAAAAGGTTCAATTTGATATTTCACTTGAACTGTTAATGGTTCACCTTTAGCAGCTCAGACGCGGTTGGCCGCAGATTTGGCTCCCTGCCAAGACGAATCAATGATTCAGCGATTCAAATGACAACCCACAACAGTGGTGATAGAATTTACTTTTGAATTATAATCTAATGTTTCCGAAACAAGGTAGCTTACTCCTGCAGACACTTGAGCAGAAAGTCTTTTGCATCAGAGGAGAGAGTATCAGGTATTGGAGGATGTGATTTTGTTGTTCCAATGAAGAAGATAGCAGCAACCTGAAAAGAAAGTATGTCCACCTGTAATCAAGAAGTAAAATTCTTTACAAAAACTAGAACCAGTAAGAAGATAACAAAATACCTCTTTATACTGCTGACTCCAAGGAGCCTTCCCAGTCACCATTTCAATAACTGTACAGCCCACGCTCCATATATCAGCAGAGCTAATAATATCCAGAAGTTTGTGAGAAATCAAATCAAGAAACTTACGTCACCAGAAATACAAATAATAGCCAGAAAACATGTGATTTGGCATTTACGAGAATGCTTGAGTGCTTACAAGCTATGTCCAGTTTGAAGAATAACTTCCGGAGCCATCCAATAGGGTGTCCCTTTCATAGATTTTGCACCGGAAATCGTAGCCTAGGGATTAAACGATGTCAATCGCAATGAATCACTATGAAGAATATATTATATGAGGCCAACTAAGAAATAAGAGTACAGAGAAGAGAATGCTTCACACAATATAAGTTGAAGAAAATTTTTTGACATACCAATTCAGCTACTTGTTTGGATGCACCAAAATCAGCAAGTTTAATGCAACCTTTGTTATCAACAAGGATATTAGCTCCCTAAGAAGAGAGGAACATAAAACATCATGGGAAAGTAGTCGAGTATGTTAGCACTTTCAAAGTATGGGGAATGATTGCTACCTTAATGTCTCTGTGCATAATTGCATGACTGTGAAGGTACTCCAACCCAAAAAGCAGCTGCCTCGTGTATCTCCGCACAACCTAATTCAATCCCTCTCAACACTTAAGCACGACATGCATTCTAAAAAAATCGAAAAACTAGATTCAAGTATGACTTACAGATTCAGGGAAAGGTCCGAATTTCTCCAAGAGGGATGATATAGATCCACCGGGTACAAACTCGAGAAGGATATTCAGTGTGTCATCTTCCCTCACTGTGCCCAAATATCTCTAAGGCCAAGAAAAGAATACCCGAAGTTAGATAACACTAGGAAGTGGTGGATCCAAATGCATTGAGAAGAAGACAGTAAACACAGTTACTTACAACTATATTTGGATGGGAGAGATTTTTGAGAAGCTTGACTTCTTCCTCAAGCTCCTGAATATGAGACTTCGTAGCACCAAGATAGAAAGTAAAGTCATTTATAACTCGATTGTACAGAAATCTATTGGAAGTTGCAAAGAAAAAAACTCAATGAACCTGAGTTTTTTCCTTGGAAGCACAATTGGCTGCAATCAGAACCTGAGCAGAAACAATTGAAACCAACGAACAATCACATAAAGCGAACAGAGCTTTTGAATTTCAGTACAGATTAAGAACCTAGCAGATGTAGTTTAATCGCGGATCCGAGATTCAAGTTTCCCAACCAAAGGAAAAAACAAAATTAGCGGCGAGAGGATTACGTTTTCAAGTTAAGCCCCCAATTAGCTTCAAACCCATAACTCCGGAATCAGAAAATCAAACCCTAGTGTACCTGTTTCACGGCGAGAAGCTCCCCGGAGTCGAGATTCATACCCATGTACACTGTACCAAACGCGCCGCGGCCAATTAACTGACCTTTCCTCCACGAAATCGGAGGTGCCATTTCTACGGTGGTAGTTGGAGGAGGCGAGGAGGAGGGTCTGATAAGAGCCCTCGGTTTGCGGATGCAAGAATTGATCTTATCGGCGAGAACACCGGGAAATGGTGGCTGTTTCTCCTCGTAATCTTCATCGGCGGTACCACGGAAAACAAGCGATCGGCGAACCGAGCCGAAAAAATCTTGCATTTGAACGACTGGGGAAGACGGGTTTCACTGTGACTGTTGTTTCATCGGTCGACACAAGTATAAACGAGTGAGAGGGAAAAAGGCATCCAAATTATACTTTTCAAAATATAAAATGACAATTTGTCTATTTTTTTACCTCGATTTTGAGGCAAAATCATACTAATCTTTGCAGTTTATAATTTTTTTTTTTTTTTTTTGGTTGCTAAAAATTTAAGTATTTTTGCCATTTAAGGACGAACTTTTTTTTCCACTTGAACTTCGTCGACCATGTTTATTGAGTTCAAACATTAAAAACCTCTATTTTCTAGGCATGGTGGTATTTTGTGTGTATACCATATATCAATCATGGATAATTAGAGCTACAAATGTACCATAGTCCATATATAAATTTGTATTGCTATTTTCTTATCATATTTTCTGCTTTTTTAAAAAAGTTTTTTTTATAACCAATGGCATCCAAATTCCTTTGTTATTGAATAAGCGAGTTTCTATTTACTCTTTTGACTTTTCATAGCCCTCATGGCTCTCAAACTAAATCATTTCAAAAACGCTCTCTATAGTGACTAATTGAGAAGGTTCTTCTTCCTTGGATCTCTTACTTCAATTCTCCAATGCCTTTCAGGAAAACCCTTGAGCTTAGCGATTTTCCTCCACTTCTCAATGTCCTTCTCCATCTTACGACTCAAACCACAATAACCTTTCAACTTCTTCGGCATCTTGTCGTACACTTTCCACCATCTCTTATGCACCGACTCGCTTGCATACACACGCCGTGTTTTCAAGTCCCAGTTACAATCGTAGTCTCTGTAACATCGCCATGGTTTTAGCCCCAAGTAGTGTATCCCCTCTAAATTCTCGGGAAGTTGGCGTGTTTTGTTGTTTTTGCTTTCGTCACCGAAATACTTCATCGTGTTCACACGTTTCGATAATCTATGCCACCACACAAAATATTCGTTCAGAAATCCTTGGTCTCCTCCGTTGTATGACTCGATCTTGAACGATTTCAGCATCAGATCCTCGAACAGACAAGCTGACGGCTCCAGCACCTGCAGAGAATAATCGTTTCATCTAATGTGAGACCAGGGTTTAAATCTTAGATAGTAATAGATGATAAACAAAAAGATGAAATTTTACAAAAAAAAAATAGTCCACAGAAAAAAATCATTTTGTTTTTTGAAAACATTGACCTAGCAAATTGCATTAGCATTACGTACCATGACTCCGGAGTTGAACAAGACTTTGTTGTTGCCAGCGGCCGAAAGTTGAGGATAGAAGAAAAGATAATCAATATTCTTGGCGATGATGAAGTCTGCGTCTATGAACACTAGCTTATCGTAGTCTGTTACTTGCCACACACGTAACTTGCTGTAGTTCCACTCGTTGTAAGAACCTTTCTTGGAGAAAGGGCTACGGATTCTCTCTACTCGCCGTAGTTTCCAGCCGGCAAGGCTTAGGCCAATGCGAGAACTGTTTTTTATGGAGTCGTCATGGAGGAGTATCATGTCCTTCGTCGAGCCAGATTGTCTTATGCTTTGTGCCAAGGCTATTGCCCCGCATACGTAGACCTCCGATGAATGTAGTAACGTCACGTACGCTACACGTTGGGCACGGAATGGTGATAATGTGGTTGTTGATGTGAGACTTTTGTTCTTGTGTGGTCTCAATCCTTCTTGATCTTTAGCAACTAATGAGAAAACTAGTTTAGGAAAATTATGGTATAGGAGCTCAAAAGCAAAGAGAGGAAAGATTTGATGATTTGGTAGAGTTTGTGATAAATTTAAGAATGGATTTTTTACCACTTTAGCCATCTAAGATATTTGTTGATACGCCTAATAATAGACTAATTAATAATTATGATTTGGAGGTCTACGTTTTGTAGTCTTTTTATTATTTTGTAGTCTCTATCTATAAAATAATTCGTTGAAAGTTTATGCATTATGTCATGCGACAAGCTGGAAACGTGTTTACGTGAAAGATCTATCAACTATAATAATATTTCATGTGGATTGAGACACCCAATGACCCAAATGATAAAATTAAAATAAATATAAAAAGGATTCAAATCAGATAATTCTTTTTACCTGGTTGAGCAAGCGGCGGTGCAATCCGACAAGAACCAGAAGGCATGAGAAGCTTTTGCTTCAACCTGCTAAGATCAGGCCTATACACCCAATATTCGCCTACGCGCCTCACGCGTTCGTCACACCTAAAGATCTCATGCATGGGCCCACACGAACCGATGAATATAACGTACACCGTCCGATCAACGCTCCTCCTCTCACTCTCCACCGCCAGATGCGCTGCGGCCAGGTTCACCTGTAGCCGGAAAACGTCCCTCAGCCCTTTATTCTCCGAAAAACCATCGCACGGCACTTTAACTACGACCACGTCCACGTCAGCATCAGTACCCTCCACTCGAGGGAGAGGGACCTCTGGACATATTGGCGTGTGCCACGTGTGATCCTCGTCGATCCACACTGGGAATAAACTCTTCCACGTCAGATTCTCCGGGAGAGGATCGAGCGATACGTGGACGTTCTCCATGATCGACGTCCCGGTTGCCTCGTAGCTCTCTCGTTCGTTCTCTGCGATGTTGAGAAGTCCTACTCGGATCTTTTTCTGATCCGGAAGATAGTTTCTGATGAGTCGGAGCCATCTCGGGTTCCGGTTAACCGGCGACGGCAAAGAATAACTGATCTCGATTATCGAAGGAGAGCTGATCATGGGATTGAGTAGAAACAGAGGTTTAAACGTTAAAACCAGACCCGAAAAGGACACTGAGATTACTATTAGATAAAACATGAAAAATCTCCTGCTCGAATTATTATGTTTTGCCCCCATTTTGCCCCAACTCTCTCGGTCTCTCTATACTCTCTTATTAGCTTCTCAACGGATTTCTGCATCTATATACATGTACACAATAATGTAAATAAGTAAATGTATATTCATAATAATACCACAGGACTATAGATGTATATGTGCGAATTCGTGGGAGTGCGATTGTGAGCACAAGGCTTAAGATGCATGGACGCACGTAGGGATAGAAGTCAATTGGTTAGGTGAGTCTACAAATGTATAAATAACTTCCATGCGCAAGTTAGGCGCGTGTGTTATGATTTAAAATGTATTTTGGATGTACCAAATAAAATTGGTGACAGAGCTTGTGGTTGTATTCGTCTTTCATTTAGCGACATTCTTATTTTTTAAATAGCAATCAATCATAAAAGAAAACATTCGTTAGTTTGTGGCACAATTTTTATTTATTTTTAATTAAGTCGTTATATATATTTTATGTTTTAACATCTAGTTTTTGTTGGGTTCGTGAATATGTCGTTAAGTAGACTGAATCATTGTAATCCCATTATACATTATTTATTGCTAATCGGTTGATAAATCTAAATCAATCGCTGTACGTTGTGTAACGTTGCTAATTAGGTACGGATCATGTTCCTATATTTATATATATAGTTTAGTTTAAGTAAAGAAGATTAGTTTGCAGAAAACACAATAACAATTGCCCCCACATCTGAATTATTGTAATGTGTTGTTGGGGATAAGAATCAACATTCGAATGATACGGTGACACTTAACGATAATGCATGCGAACGCGGGAGAAGATGCAATGGAAGATTCCAACAAACAAGATATGCAAATCATGTGAAATCAAATGGAATTGTAAAGGGAATCCACAAGACTCAGAAGAAAACCGTCTGAGCCATGCTTAGCTACCAAGGATACGGATACCGGAAGATTTTCGTGTAGCCCCAATGGTATGCTCACCTGCCAGGGAAAACAAAACCGGAAATCAGAGCGGTTCTTAACCGGCTCCACAAGAAAGATAGACAATTGAGGCTGTTGTTACCTGACAGAATCCAGAAAAGCCGGCGATGGATAACATGCTGAAGGCTCTTTGGCGGAAAGATTCTAGTGTAACCACGTCGGCTTGGAGATGCGGTGGAGGACCTGGCATCGTCGGAATCACCAACACACCATTCTCCTACAAAATTATTTACATATACAGATATACTTAGATGAGAGTCGACCTTAGTCTGATTCACATTAAACCCATCCGGATGGATTACAGACTTACAGTTTCCTTTCGGTTTATCTAGTCCATATACCAAACATAAGCCAAACCGAAGACCAGACTGGACATAGTTTCTAATTTTAGATGAACATAGGAAGAAGTTTGTACCCCGAGCAAACTTGAAAGGGCCGTTATAAGTTCCGATTTCACGGACCGGCAAAGGTCTATATTTTCGTCAGACGTATTGATAGCTTCCTCAACCCGTTCTGATATTCCAGGACCAAACTCTGGCTTCACCGACGAGACCCATTCACCGTGGTTCTTCTTGAAGTCATACCTAAACTTCGGTTATGCCTTTTTTACTATTAGAACTCTATTCTTATTGGGAGATTAACGAGATCAACCATATCGAGAATACGGAAATCAAGAAGATCTAGAAGACTATGATTTATCAATATCTTAAACTAGGAAATTTAGTTTTATCTTAAATATATTTATTCCATATTAGTTTAGCAAATTAGGTTGCTTTCATATATATAAGTTTATGCATGAGAGTCTATTATAATTTTTACAAAAGTGTTATAAGTTTATGCATGAGAGTCTATTATAATTTTTACTAAACACTTTTGTGTTCTTTTACTCTCATCAATTTGTCAATTCTCCGCCATAAACGAGAAAGATGCCAATGTTTACCTCTGTAACAATCTCATTGAACTCGACAGAGCCATGAGAGACGGAATGCAGAACTCTTGCTGTTTCGTGACATTGTCACTTGTCATGAAATGCTTCAGGCTGGGAACATTTTCTTCAACGTACTCTCCAAGATTCGCCTTCTTTATCACGGTGTTGCCTTGACACAGAACAAATTCATAAAAATAATAAACTCTGACTTCCCCTTGTAACAAAAGGCTACAAGTTTCTTACCTCCAAACGATTCTTCCACGAATCGAACCAGAGGCTGCACCAACAGATCACGTGGTACACTGCTCAGCTTGAAGCAGTCGTCCGCGACAACTAGCTGAGTTGGTTCGATGAGGTTTAAGTGAGGCTGCTGCAGGAGAACACATCCTACGCGTTTCAAAGTGGCTGTGTCCCGAGCAAACCATCCTAAAAGACAATGTTGGAACCATCACTATCAAGATTGGGATTTTAACCAGTAACATCTCTCGGTTTTTAGCTGTCGTTACCAACTGTGTCGAAGCTCTGAGCCATTGGAGTGACTCCGGAAGTGGAAACAGCTCCGTGAGATGGCCGGAAACCGAATATTCCACAGTAAGATGCCGGTACTCGCACACTCCCTCCGGTATCAGTTCCTATTTGATTGAAAAAAAAAAAAAACAGAGCATTTTAGAGAAACCAATTAGACAGAATCAGTTTACATTGAATGTAACGGTTTTTGCCGCCACATTGAGCTGTTAGTGTTAGAGATAATTGAGTTTGTCAAGAATCGTGAAAGGGATTCGACCAGAGAAGAGGTGAATCACTAGAGGCGAAGAAGAAGATGGTTTTGAAAACCCTACATTGAAATCAAAGTTCAAGGAACTAAGAAGAAAGTTTGGATAAGACCTGAACTCAATTAAGAGGGAGTGTTGGGATTTAATTGAGTTTAGTCTTAATGTTTCTAAATTCAACAGTTAGCATAAGACATTTTTTTTCTCCAACTAACCAATAGAAAAATCCACAAGACCGGCGGCTACAGCTACGGCTGAGCCACTTGAAGATCCACCAGGGACTCTACCGGAAGCAATTGGGTTTATCGGTGTCCCGTAGTGTACATTTTCTCCGTTTATACTGCGAATTAAAAGTAGCATTTTTGCTCAAGAAACATAGAAACCTCGAATTGGGTTTCACAGATCCATGGCTGGTTTTGAAATCCTCGAATTTAATAAAATTTAGCAGGACCTGTATGCCATTTCATCCATAATGGTAAAACCCAGTGAGGTGGCACCAGCTTCTAAGAGAGATGAAACTGCGGGAGCTGTGGAAGTAGCTGCCGAATGTGTCCTTAACCAATCCGGGTTACCAAAACCGGTTACACGCCCTTCCACATCAAAACTGATCAAACCAAAACAAGCTCAAACTATTAAATCAGCAGGAAGCAAAAAATGGGTGAGAGAGATGAGCAGAACAGTTGTAAATATTTTATATCGTACATGTCTTTAATGGCGAAAGTAAGACCCTGTAGAGAAGGAGACGAGGAAGATGGCGTTGGAGAGATTGTAGATTTCTCAATGAAAGCTCCAAAATCGTTATTCGTCGCCATTGCTGCAGCTTCTCTTCTCTGGTCAGTCGTATAATGATGACCAAGTAAGCTTCTTGAAGATAGAAAGCTATCATAATAGTAGTCTCTAAGATACCAATCCGGATAAAATGACCTGGTCATCTTCTATCTTCTTTTGTCTTTTTCTCCTACATTTTGTCGACTATATATCTTGTTTATAATATTTATGTATATTATAGTCTATGCACTATTCTTTATAATGTGTATCAAAGTATGAATTTCGATCTCCAAACTCTCTTTCCCCATATTATTATTATTATTATTCAGTTAACTCATACGCCATTGTATTTAACTGGCATTTACAAAACAGTAGCAAACCGGTATGGAAGAATGAAAAACGTTTAGATCAGCACAACAAAACGATCCTATCAACTAACAGAGATGTTGGAGTTAGATAGATCTCGGATTCAGTTCTCATACAGCTTCTTCACTACTCCGTCCAGAACACCGTCTGGCCCAAAATTACCAACGAAATCCTTGTTGCTGACCGGACCCGGAAGCTGGAATGACATGGTGAAATGACCTGGAGGGCACATGTTCTGTGTCAGCATCGTGAAGACCTGCGAGTCTCGGCACACTGTCCTCTCTCCCGTCGTCGTTACTCCTTTTATCATGATCTTCCCATCCGGTTCAATGTCGCATGTGAATTCCTCTGTTTGTTATACAGTAGTTAGACAACCAAAAAAACACACAAGTCTTTAAAGTAATCTTCGTGATCGTCTAAACAAGCTAATCAAAGTTCCAAACTCTTCATGATTAGGAGGAGACTTACTTTCATCTCTTGAAACACCAGGCAGCGAAATACGGAAATAGTACGAGTCATCAGACTGAGCGACATCTATCAAACCAACGGTGTGTCCAATTTGTCCCAAAGCTGCACTTCCTGTGAGGACAACTCCGGTTTTGGTTCGAGCGACTAGGTCATTGAATTCTTGACTTGTTTCAGCAGGAAGAAATATCATGGCAGGGCCTACTCTCTGTTTGTTGGTTGACAGTGATGATGTGTAACCGTTTGATGGACCCATGTAAGGCACACTGTTTAACGGAGTCACTGAAACAACTGGCCGGCTCTCTCCGTTTGCGGGCAAACCATTGTTGCCTATCTTCTCGCTCTCATCACTTGAAGACCTTAAAAATTTATTAAAAAGGCCGTCTTTAAGTTCAATACATAGCTGCATCTTGAAACCATAAACGGAGCTAGATGTGTTGAGCCATCAGGGCCAATTAGCCCAACGCTTTTGTGAAACCTATCTTCAAAATTCTTTTTCAGGCATAGAGAGACAACTTAATCTTCTAAATCACTTGATTGAATCGAAAACAAGCAATGCAGGTATGAAGTTTTGTGAACGCAAAGTTTTTTCGGTTAATCAAATCCCTACTTGTTTGTTGGCAATGATAATTTCAGAACCAACAAACCCACAAAAGCTCCTAGACACCTAATTCATCTAAAGCTTAAACCTTTTTTCGGAAATTCAAATCAAGCAAGGAAATTTCCTCCGAATCGTTATTGATACTCTTACGGAGGATTTTGTATTCATCAAAGCAAGAAATTTAAGAGATTTATTTTATATCAGTCACCGGGAAGAAGAAGAAGAAGAAGAAGCACACAAACTCTGAATCAACATTGTGACATGATAAGCGACTATAAGAGTAAAAACGAGTAACAAAACCCATCACCGTACCTCATCGAAGACGCCGTCAATGACTCACCGGCTGTATCTGCCACCAAAAAACTTCCGACGAGTCTTTTATAGGCTTTTGTTTCTTATATAAGAAAGACCGTAAAGAAACGCCACGTGGTCCAATAAGCATAGAGATGTCAGCGTTAAGGTTTGAGTGGAAAAATATATAATCTCCGTTACCGAAAGTAACGGCGTGTCCGGTGTTTTCTTATAAACCCCTTATCTTTTGTAAAGTTTTACATTTAAACCGTCTGTTTCAGAAAACGACGCCAAAGTACAAACGGCGTTTAAAACTTGACGGAGACTCTAAACTCACGTTTCTCTGTTCTTCTCCCCCCCAAAAACGTCTGCTGCTTTCTGAAAACACTCGAGCTGTGCTATGTTCTTCTTCTTTTTAATGTGTCATGTGTTTACCATTAGTCTCCAAGAATCTGGCTCGGATGATCACAGCTCAAACATTCAGACGGTTTCGATGAAATGCTCGAAATGAAATACTTTTTGTGCTATGTGAGGAGAGATGATAAAGATAGACATTAAACATTCAAATGAAAAAAACCTTGTCAAGCACACTTGGTTCCTTACAGATTAAACATTCTTTTGGTTCAACCCTAAATTTCTCCTTAAGAAAGGATCAAATACACATAAACACTTGGATTCTTCTACAACACCGACTTGTAATTCTGTATGTTCTTTTCATTTCCTTGTCTAAAGTCTCCTCCTTCCTTAGTTCCACCTGGACAAGACTAGAACTCTGCTATACAAAACAAAACAAAAAGCGAAAAGACCATCACATTTTACTTCAGTCAAGATAAACCAAAACAACAACAAGTCTTCATTTGGCCTAAAAAAGCTGGAAAACTCACAGTTTCTTAGGCAAGGCTAATTTTCCGGGTCAGGTTGGTCAGGAGGACCCTGTTGTTGCCACATGGAATGTGGTTGACCCATATACGGGTTAGGCGGGTACGCACCACCGGGGTTACCCATAACCATTCCCGGGTTCCCCATCGGAGCTGTTCCCGCAGCCAAGTATCCATACGGGTAACCAGCAGCAGCAGCAGCCTCCGGGACAGTCCCTCTCGGAATGCTTCCCAACACCTCGTCCCTGAGATCCTCCCGGGGAACAATATCCACGAGGAAATCGAAAATGTCGGTCCTCGTCACAGCGGCGGCTATATCGTTCTTCTGCAGGGTCCGCCTCTTGTTCTCCTCCGTGTGGTTCCACGACCTGAGTGTCAGCTCCAGGATGAACATCTCGCATGCCCTTGCAAACACGACGGGCGCCTCGGCCGAGATCATACGGACATCTTCGTCCGCTTTCATGATTTTCTTGATCCTCGCGAGGGGAAGGCTGTGGTTCTTGAAATCTGTTGTCTTCTCAATCTCTTTGAATTGGTTCTCCCAGAATACTTGAAGCTGCTGTGCCAGCTGTTGCTGCTGCTGCTGCTGATGGATCTGGTGGAACGCCATCTGTCCCGCTGTTGCCGCTGGCCCCACACTCCCGGCTACAGTGCTTGTCATAGCATTGGTTTGGTATGGGTTTGTGCCGTAGTTCATGGCTCCGGACTGTCCATGCTCTTGTTGATCCATTCTCTACCAGAAAAAAAGAAAAGAAAAATGACATAAAGTTAGGATTGAATTCATTGATTGATATAGCTTTAAGCTTTTTCAGAAAAAAAAAAAAAAAAAAACATCTGACCAGGAAGGAAATCACAAGGAGATAACAATAATTAACAAAATGGGAAACAAGAATCTCCTCGGAGCTTACTTAAATATGGTTTAATCAGTACTTGTAAATTAAACCAGAAGATCTAAACAGCGAAAATTGAGCTAACAAATTAAAAAGAAACTAGCCTTTTCGTTTATATATCCTTCCTACACACCATGTCTATTATATTTTCTCATGTGGATTCACCATGAATTTCAAGATATATACGAACAGGTCAGGTAAAATAAAAAAGTGTAAATTAGGCAAAGCAGACCGAAATTCGGCAGACGAGAGTGACCTGTGGAGAAGCTTTGAGGGGAGAATCTGACGTTGATGCCGAAGAAGACACTAGTTGATCCTCTTGGTGAAGATCTGGTTTTATCTTAATTTCTGAGATTTATTAGGGCTTTGCTTTCCCCTTTTTCGACTTTAACAATGAAGAAATAGAAGACAAGGGGAGTAAGTGGAAGCTTTTAAAACTGATGTCGTGTCAAACGCTGGGCTTATGTCCAGATTCTTGTACTGTTGTCAGATGATTCTTTGTTTTATTACTATTTCTTACACAGCTAATTATGACCTTTTTTTTGTCAACCAGTCAATTATAATTTAGGAGTTACAAACTGTAGTAAATAATACCAACCAAAAAAAAAAAAAAAAAAAAAAAAAGGCCAGGTAAAGTAGATACGACAAAAAAATGGAAGTGACGAAAATGTTGGGTTGTTAATAATAAATCGACTAGGCTGGAATTATTGCAGATTATGATTTGAGGATGCATAGCGTATCTGCATATGCAATCTGAAAATTTCAAAGTATCATATGCAAGTTTGTGGGAGGTTACACAAGGAGTATAATCACATAGAAAAACCAGAATCAACGAATTGTTCTGGTCTAATACTATCAAAAGAAAAGTATTTCTCATTAATATCAAAAGAATACAAAGGTGTGGTTTATACATATCGCATACGGGTAAACCAGACCAGTATTACCACCAAAAAGGGAAACCGGTTCCCTAAACCGGATGTAGTATGATAGATAAGTTTGGTATGGAAATTTTAGGGAATTCAAAATCTTCTCCCTAGAACAAAATCTGCATATCCTTTACTATTGCCTATTATCAGACTTCCTAATCTGCCTTACAGACGCTTCACAGGAACTTGTTGTGAGGTGGCCATTTGCTCAGCTCAAAATTTTGCCAATTCTCTTTGAAACAGCAAATGTTCCTCAGCGCTGGAACGCTGGTTGACCCAAGATTATTCAATACGCAGGGTTCTAGCATTTAGCATATGATCAGGTTGAAAATCTGGCGATGATAAGGCTCACAAACGTGAATACAACATATAGTCCGACAAGACAGATCCCCCAGAATCTCGGAACTCGGAATCTAGACCAGGTTATAACTAACAGAGATCCCATAAGACTAAGCAACAAGAAGACGAAAGCGATCACAATACCTACGTGGAATCCAAGTTCATAAGCGTTTGGATACACATCAGCTGTTTGGATCACCAAGGCTGATCCAAGTCCAACAAGCATATTAAACATTGGACCGGCAAAGCAGCCGGCCATAGCCATTGCTGGTCTCCCTGCCTTTGCAACTGCAACGTCAGCGACAAGGTCACCAACCGAGTTTCCCCAAGCTAGAACGGTTAGGCCTAGGAGCGCCGGAGGCAGTTTAAGGAGGGTTCCAAGTGCAGCCAAGCAGTTGAGGAGCTCACCAGCAATCGTTGATATCCAGAAAACACTCATTATGAAAGCTACAACGATGACAGGCATTTGCTCCGTCTTTGGAGGTTGTTTTTCGACTGTGAAGTGGAGGAAAGCAAGGGAAGATGTCATGAAGAGGACGACAAGCCAAAGTGGGAGGTGTGTGTTTGGAAAGAGGAATGAAATTGGGTGGTTTAGTGGTACAAAGGAGTTGCAAGTGTACAGAAGGGCAAGAGGGCAGAAAACAATGTTGGCAGATCGGTAAAACCGAGACCATTCAGAAGGAGAAGTTTTGGGGATTGTAAGCTTCAAAAGAACTGATACTGGAGTTTCCCACATCCTTGAGATCTGCAATCACAGTAGCGAAAGCAAAATCAGACATGCATTCAGTCGCAATATCGGATTTACGATGACAAGGCTCAAACCTATCAGCATAAATATATACATATGCAGTGTAACAGAGTAAGTTACAGTAACCTGATAAGAACAAAACCGATGAACTCCTAATCGAATTCACCAAAGAAATAGACAGAGAGTGTTTTGATTTAACGAGTCTCGACCAATTCCCAATCCCAAAACCCTACACAAATCCATAAGACCCCAAGCTCACTTTGCCTAACTTCTTTTTAACATGTTAGCTCTCTAGCTAGTCGTTATTGTTCGTCAACACAGCTAAAATCCGGTTAAAACTAGCTAAGCTACTTACAAATGCTCATTCACTAGACTAGCAAAAAGGTTTTATCATAACATCAAAGCCTTTAAACGCATAATCTAAACTCAGCAATATCAGATTCCACAAATACAATTGGTGCTGAAAATGACGCTACCATACAAATACAATTCAGGCATTATGATCAACAAACGAAGCTCAGAGGAGAGTGAAAAAGACTTGTTACCGTCCCATAGAGCCGAAGAAGTCCGGAAAATATATGTTCTTTCTCTGCTTTATAGCTCTCAAGAGGATCTCCAATCTCGCAATCCTTAACTCTCAACAAGTCCTTCTCTTCCTCACTGATGATTTTCCCTTTTTCAACATTGGTACCAAAATCCATCCAAAAGACGAATCCGACGAAGAAAATGTAAAACCCAACGAACCCTATTGCTTGCCACACGAAGATCTCTCCACTCAAGTACACATAGAACAAGAAGGAGGCGGCGATCAGGTAGAAAAGCACATCCCTGACGAAAGACGCGGCGTCCACCGGAAATGGCGCTGCGTAGATCGCCACAAACCCGACGACGAAGGCCGATACGAAAGTTCCGGCGGATAAGATTGCTCCGAATCCGGTTCGGTACTGGCCACCGCGTAACGCGGCGACGGAGGCAAATACGTCCGGTGCGCCGTTACCTAGGGCCAAGAGAGTCACAGCAGCCATACTGGGAGACAGATTGAGGCGATCGGCGAGCTTAGTAGTGACGGTGGAGAAGTGGGTCTGGGCGGTTTTGATGAGTATGTAGAAGTGGAGAAGAATGAGGAGAGACAAAAAAGGGATCGAGAGGAATAGGTTTTGGTTGAAGATGCAGAAATGGAGGGAGAAATAGTTGATGACGCCATAATCGTGGGATCTCGCGGAGAAACAAGAGGATTCGGAGTTGGCGCGCGAGCTGTTGTTGAGAGTGGTAGTGGCATTAGAGTCGTCGAGAAGAGAACGGTTCGGAGTTGCAGGGAAACGCGAAGAAGGATAATCCGGGAAGCTGGGAGTAGTTGTAGTGAGGAAGAAGAAGAGGAGAATGGAGATTAGGGCTATACACAAAGCTGAGTTTCCAATGGTTGAAGAAGAAATCAATTCCATGCCATTCAGGTATGAGGAATGTAATCGAAGACACACAAACGAAATTTGAAATCAGAGAGAGATTTAGCATCCGATTAGGAGATATTGCCACTTTTATCAAAATCAGTAATGGAGCATTCGAATGATTTCGATGAGATCTGATTGCTCGATTAAAAAGGTTTTTTTTTTTTTTAGATTTCCATGTAAAGAAAATAAAGTTGACAATATTCTGTGTTGACAAAAATATCATTGAAAAATAGACTCCACGAAATTATCTCTTCCGATACGGTAATTTTGTTCATTCTTATTCGTAATCGTCGTTAAAATAACAATTTCAAAAATACGTCGTTGTGAGTCCACATTATGCAGCTTCTTACCTTATTATAAGGTCGGCGGCTTACTACAACTGCAAGTCTGCAAAATGCGAATGATTAAATTAAAGTTGAATTATAAAAATACATCAAAAGGGGCATTCGGAGAATTGAACTCCGGACCTCTCGCACCCTAAGCGAGAATCATACCACTAGACCAAATGCCCAATTGTTGACAACCATATATTTTATTTGTTACAAATTAGATATCCTTTATGGCTTCATCACAGTAATTAAACAGGTATCCGAATATGGGTTCCAATTTGATCCGTAATCTCGTTTTTTAACAAAACCAACCAACCAATGAGATTAAATACCAGACGCAAAAGAATAGCAGCAATGTACATATGACCAGCATCATTCTTCATCATCAGTCTCATCTAACAAATCGAAATACTCATCGAGATGCAATGAACAATAAGTTTCACGAGAACCATCAACGCGAACCATCTGATCATCGATCATAACTTTAGACATCCCCCAAGCCAACATCTCTTCCTCAGTGTGGTGTATCCCGAAAGTGTACTCTCCACTCGCACCTAACTCCATCACCCTGAACTCGCAGTTCCCAAAGTTGTTCAACCGCTCGAACTCTTCCACCGTCCACTTGAACCATTTCATTAGAAACACCCGAGAGGTCAGCCCGTGAGACACGATCACTAGGTTTAGTTCACTCGATGGATCCACTTGGTGCCTGTTCATGTCCACGTCTCTCCATAATGACTCCAGGAAACCTTTCAAACAAGGTGAAAAACTTAGAGATTAACATCCATCAATCTCGTAACGAATGAAACAAATTTGACACTTATTAAACTTTTAATATTTTTGTTTTCGCCATAGTAAACTAGCTAGTCAACAAACTCGAAAACCAATCAAACTACGTCTTCTTTTCCCAGGATAAGTCAAAAGTCTTGAAAAATATAGAACCACACCAATGACCAAACCATCAATTTATAAGTTCCTAAAATTAATCAACAAATTATCCCTAATTACCTGAATTTGATAGAGAAAATTTATGTACTGATTTTAAATATTCAAGTCTTACCGCTAGATACCCGAAATATCCCACCTATTATTTTAGTATACATTTCTTTATTTAGAAAGGATCGATTTGGATGATTTTCGTATACATTTCGAATTATAGAGCTTTCAGATTTGTATCTGAATGTATAGTTCGACTATGGAGACGTGTGGGACACGCGGCGGGATATGACCGCACCGTTGTCATTCAGATTTCTGAACCTTAAAGAGCAAGGGAGAGCGAACTTACTAGAAACCCGATCGTAGACGTCGGAGGCAGATTCACCCTCCGGGAACCGATAAAAGAATCTTCCGAATCTTTCCCTCGTCTCCTTGACAACTCTCATCCTCTCTTCCACTTGAAAATTCCCGAAGTCTTGTTCTCTGATCCTACACTCTTCCCTCACCCCTATCACGCGCCGCCTCGAGAACCCTTTCCCGACTTCCCTCAAAGTTGTCCTCGTTCTCGCGTACGGCGACACGTAGAAGTACACGCGCCAGTTCTCTGCGCACGCGCCGACGCCGCTGTGAGTTGAGATCAGGGCTCTCATCTTCCTCCCTGCTTCACGCGCCTGCGCTCGTCCTTCTTCCGTCAGAGGGATCTTGTGGTCGGGCGTGGTTGCGTAAGCGCCTTGGTCGATGTTGCCGGCGGACTCACCGTGGCGCATGAGTATTATGCGTTTTGGAAGCATCTTCTTGTCGTTCACCATTAAATGTCTCTCGTTATTTGCGCTTTTTATATCATAGGATTTGATTTTATAGTGGAGAGATGGTGATGATTATTACGCTTGACAATATTGAGAGCCCACCATATAAGACCACGATCTCAAGAAGACCGACTACTTTTGTGTTTACGATCCCACTCTGTTTCCCATTTCATTTAAAACTACTCCAAGTTGAGGAAATGGTTAATTTTTAGACTAAACTTAACCATAACCCACACTTTATTATCTACTATTTACTAGTTTTGGTTGGTAATTTGTAGGTACAATTGAAAATTGATATGAACTTTATTTATCAAGTGGTTGAAGCGAAACGGAATGTTTTCAATGTTTACGACAACTACGTTGCTTTTTTCATGATCAGTTGTTTATAGGTAAAGTTGATTTGAAGACCATATCCCAAACAAGAAAAATACGAATTTATTGTCGCCGTTTTGTCCATCCGAAATTCGATCCACACACAAATCTCATTCAAAACTCATAGTATCAATTACAATAAGATCGTTTTTTTTTTTTTTGTCAATTACAATAATCGATTGATATGATCATTTTACACAAAATGGTAATTTATTGTACGGAGTTGGAGAGCAGTGCTTGTATTTCTTCGAGTGATCGGCCTTTCGTCTCCGGTACCAAGAAGTATACAAATACAATCGAACAGGCGGAGACCATTGAGAATATGAAGAACATCCCTTGAAAAAATAATTCACTCATATCAACAAAACAATCATAATAGTGATAACGGTAGTTAAATATAAGGGATAAACATCTACATAATTACCTGATGCATTCCACTGTAGCATGAAATTGAAAGTATAAGTGACAATCCAACCAAATAACCAATTAGTCACGGTTACTAAAGTACCCGCTGACATTTTCACATTCATGGGAAATATCTGCAAACATAATAAAGTCTCGGTCATATATGTATATATACTTAGTTCACTCACTACTCATAGAACTATATATAATAAAAACATGACATAAAAAAAAAAGTTGGAATACATACCTCAGCCATTATAATCCATGGTAGTCCTCCCATTCCCATCGCAAACGACACAATGTGACCCTATACATTTCATGAGTCAGCAACATAAACTGATCAGCAACGAACGAAGTTAATCCAAACAATTGAAGTTCAAATAAAAAGTTAAAATAAAAAGAATTGTTTTTTTCAGCTACGGTAATACTATTAAATTTTAAAGTTATTACCAATACGCCGATGCAAGTGAAGATGGGAGTGAGATCTGGGAGAATTCCAAAGGACTGTTCCACATTTAACAAAAATTTGAAGATAAAGGTTGCATATTTATTATACTCACACTGTTGTTAAAAAATACTCCATTATATTCACATTGTATTCATATGGATATGGTAAACAGTAGACTTAAATCACCTGGAAACCGTAGGAAACACTTAACAGTAAAGCACTTAAGCCCATCGCAGCACATGAAGCCTGTTAAAATTTATATCAAAACCAGTTAATTTCTTTAGTAGGATGAAGGTAATTCATACATAATAATGCTTGAATGAAACCAATTTCTGTAAGAGTAGATCTAACCATTAGGAGCGTTCTCCTCCCCATTTTATCGACTATAATTGTTCCCAACATTGCTTTCGGAACCTAAACAAAAAATTAGGATAATTAATTCATTTTTTTCATATTGGCATTAATTTCTCCGGAGTTTGAAAGTAAATATTTTTGGTTTTGTTCTTGAACACTTACCATGATCGTGGCTATTATAGATGTGCCAACAGCACTTGGAAATCCTGGAAATAAAATATATGAGAGTAAAAAAAATTATTGTATCAAACTATTTACACATTATATATTCATGTTTTCGATTAAAGTGTATATGCAAGATAAAGTTACCTCCTTTTTGGAAGAGGCTACTGGCATAATATGTCATACCCGAGCTACCGCTTAATTGTTGCAAAAACATTAAACCGACTCCGATCTGAATAACAAAGATATGTCATTACATAATTTACATAATAACAACTAAACTTAAATGCAACTGAACTATCATGTTTATTTTAAAACTGAAAACAGTCATATTTCACTAAAAACTAAATTTGTTTCTTGGTTCAAATACTTACAAGTAACGGATATGCATATCGTCTCTGAAACAATTCTGATATTCCAGTTTCACCATCGAGTTCTGATATTTCTATGGTATCCTGCAAAAGAAGAAGAAAAAATAATTTTGAAAACCAGTATATTATTAAACTGTACAATTTTTTTCTCCAAAAAATGAAAAAATCATACTCTAATTGTGTTTGCTTCACGAGAGATGTCGACGTTAGATCCCCTAAGGCGTTGCAAAGCAGATCGGCATTCTTTCTCGCGACCTTTCTTTGCCTGTCACATATATATAACATCCTATTTAAAATATATAAAAGAAGAAAAAAACATTTCACAACCGGATTATGATTTGTTAAATTTATGGAAACAACCAATATGTAAATATAAACATACTTACCAGCCATCTTGGAGACTCGGGAATGAAAAACAAACAAAAAACGTGGAGCACACATGGCACCAAACCTGGAAACATACAAACATAATGTCAAACTGACCACTTTAAATTATATCAGTTTTCTTATAATATGTAAACTTTAGTATCTCATACCAACTATTGCCAATAATCGCCATGGAACGAAATTGCCAATGATGAAGAAGAGTGCAATACCACAATTTTGCATCAGCTGTACACATTTTGTAACAAAAATGTTTGTTATTTTTTCAAATATAACGTTGATGGAGAAAATCAGGTTAGACAGATTTGATTAAGTTTGTTAGAACTTAAACTGAAACTTAAACTGTTAGAAATAAACCCAATGTACGTACTTGATTGGCGAAGACAAACGATCCACGGACATGTTTTGGAGCGATTTCGGCTATATAGACTGGAATCTACATGAGACACAGCAACAACAACTTTGTATCAGTAATTTCTTATTCTAGTATTTAAAATTGGGTGGTGAAAATGAATTTAGAATTATAAGAATTACCACGTAGCTAAATAAACCAATGCCGATTCCAAGTAACAATCTTCCACAGTCCAGCCACAATGCGTCCTACAAAACATTTTTTTAAAAAATATGTTAATAAACTCTAAAAACTATACCTAACCTAAAAATAGTATATTTCTTTAATTTTAAAGATATAAACCTGAGCCAGTGCTACTGCAAGCCAGCCTATCACGCAGAAGACTTCGCAGAACAACATCGTCTGTTTTCAGATAAAAGAGTGGAAAGGTAAAAATCAGGTTGGTAGATGATAATAACCGGCAAAACCAAACCATGAGACAAAACCAAAACCGAAATGTGTATCAATCTTACCCGTTTTCTTCCCAAGACATCGGCGACTTTACCGCTGAATATTGCACCAATCAAGCCTCCTAGTGTCAAAATCGACCCGAACATCGAGTACTGTACAGCAACAGAAGTCAATGATATGGTCTATATGATCCGTACGTAATGAAAACAATCTACAAGATTAGTATTCGTAATTTCGTATCCAATATAAAATTTCTACATTATGAAATTCTTTTTGGGGGGCAAATTAGAAGTCAAACTACACACTAGTTTTTGAAAACAATGGTAGTTTTGTATTCGTTACCTCAGCAACAGAGAGAGATAAATCTTCGGTAATCCCTGACTGCGCACCAGATGAAAAACCCGCCTACAAAACCAATACAATTAAGCCGGTTTAGTCAATTAAACGCCAAAATCTCAGATTCAGAGCAAAACTGAAACCCCGGAAGACAGTGAAAACCAGATGGTTTGTAGTTAAACCGAGCTCGAATCGAAGAAAAAAGAAGACTCACGCCACAACCGGTGCAGAAGGAGCCAGAGACGGCAACAAAGGTGCTGAGAAAAACAGAGGCGGTAACACGACATTCACCATCGTCGTTTTGGGGTTTCTTAGCTTCTCTGGGGGATTTCCTTGATAATCCGGCTTCTAGAAAAACGTCTTCGTTTGGGACCTTTCTCTCTCTAATGCTTAAGCTCTTCCTCAGTAACCCTTTCTCCATGCTCTTTTGTCTCTCCATTCCAAAATTATCCTTCTTTACTCTTTGCTTTGTTCTTTACAAGGGCTAATACAAGAATAGCTGATATAAGGAGGAAAAACGAATACAAGAATAGTAGAGTTGTGAAGAGTAGTACACTTCGAAGTTTCTTGAGAGGTTCTTCTTACGCAAATTGAGGATTGGATTTTTGTCAGCTTGGGCAGTTGGATATTTTTATAACACATCATTATATATATTTATCATTTTTATGTTTTTTTGCTTAACTTTTAGTAGTATTCAGTGGGCTTGGTCGTGTCTTGGGCGATCAAACTGTATTACTATTATTCGAGTTTTTTATATACGGGAAGGCGGCGGCTCAAAATCTAGTCCTCTTTATTTGTATATACTTTATGTGTTAGAAACTTTGTTTTCTTCGGGTTCAGGGTTCGGGTTTCAGTCATCTTCATTGAACTTGACTATTTTGATTTTTGTTTTCCATGAATGTTGTTTGTACAGTGACAGTTCTGATTTATATCTAAAATAGTATGATTACATATGCGTGTCAAAATATGAATTGATATGTTTATTTGTATATATAATTTTATATAAACTAGTTATAAAAAAGAAAAGGTTTATGGGAAATTGCAAATACTTTGGTTAAATGGATTCATTTGTGCGCAAGAGAGAAAGAAATAAATTTGTTCGTCATTATCAAATATTTGAAAAGTCGTCTAACCAATTGTTTTCCCGTCGGCTGTCGACCACCCTTTGTTTCTTTTTGCGTTCAAATATTTGACTATTCTCTACGTACTGCCAAGGAACCCGAACCCCACCATTAAACCATATATATACTTCTGTCGATGAATTTTATATTGATCAAAATCTCGACAAATTTGACTCTTCTTTAATTATATTTTTTCACAGTTGTTATCTATGGGTCCCTCTCCCTCCCTCGCGGCATCTTCCATTGTCGAGATTGGATGCATGGTATAAGTATAACCGGTCCATAAGAAGAAGATTTATACGTACACCTTTAATGGACTTGTTAATAGGGACCAAATTTTTCTCTTCCACCACCCACCTCATTTTCCACGTACATGTTTCTTGTTGCTTAACTTCCTGATGTGAAGGTTTAGTTACTGTAGGTAATTTGATTGCACAAACTGAACCAGTTTACATGCAATTCCTTTATTCATTTATTTAGTCAAAGATAACCTAGCTAAAAAAATAACCATACAATTATTGTTTTTAGTGGTTACACATGTACTTTGTACGTGTGGCAAAAAAACTCAATGCAGTTATATTTGATATTCAGTTACAATTACTTACAATATCGCCAATCATTTTTTCAAGAGTTAATTAGGTCCCTGCAAAGAATTGAGAAAACACACTCGGACAAGACCGGATATAACCAAATGAAACTGTTATTTTTTTCTTAAAAAGGCCCTTATTTAAGCGGATGAGAAAGCATGGCCGGCCCAATATGAATCAGGGCCACTGGGCGATAACAAGAAGCTGCTTCATCCATTCAACTTTAAAATCTACTCACAATGGTATTAAAACGACTATACTTAATTACTATTGAAGAAGGCCTGTAATCTATGTACCAATTACTTGACAAATCTCTTCTAAAAAAAGTGTGACTTCCAAGCCCAAACATTTAATTTGTTAAGTCATTAAATCGAAACCTAATCAGAGTTCACAACTCTCTAACTAATTTTCACTGATTTTTTTAGCAAACGATGCAGTTTTTTGCGTATATAATACGCGATTATGCCAGGTCATGCCTAATCGACTAACTTAATTGACTAGTTTGTCGCTTACTGAGTATTTTCAAATAGATTAGCTAACAATTACTCCCTCTGTTTCAATATATAGGAGGTTTAAAGTTTTTGCACATAGATTAAGAAATCATTTAATTTTTGTATTTTTTGAAATAAAATATATATTATCATCAATTCCAAAACATTTCAACCAATAAAAAATTAACCTGCAGAATATAAATAATCAAAAGTAAAACAAACACATTTAATTTTGCATAAAAACTCTAAAACCCCAATTAAAATGAAACAAAAAAAAATGCTAAAAACCCTTATATATTGAAACAGAGGGAGTATATTAATGTCTTGATTTAGTTCATCTTCAACTTGGTTGATTCTTCTAATGTCTCTCCTATAAAGAAAAAGAGCATAAGTAAACATAATGGAACGTAAGAAAAATAAAAAAGGGTAAATTGAGGATCTAAGGTTTTTACTTATATTTTAGCCCTATATTTTATCATCTTTATAATATTAATTGAGAAGTACATTCTAATGTTTGGATATAAGAATAAGAGAAAAAAACTGTTTGAAAACAAAAATAGGAGATAAAACTGTTTGGATACAAGAATAATAACTTAAAACAAACCGATAGTTCAGTCAAATCAGAAATTTAATATGTTAATTAACTGGGTCGAAAAAATGGAAATATATTTAATAACCCAAAAAATTCCAAAAAATCTAAAAAATATATATTTGTAGTATCAAAAATAATTCTGCGGGTTCAATAATATCCTTTTATGGGGTGTATAATTTTATTTTACGGGTTGAATAAGTTATACGAATTGAATAATTTAATTTTACGGGTTAAATATGTTTGTTTCACTGAATGATTTTTTGACACATGTTGGATAATATTTTACGGATTGAATAATTTTCCTACGGGTTGAATAATTTTTTTTTGCGGATTCATTAATATCTTTTTACGGGTTGAATAATTTTATTTTACATGTTGATTAAGTTCTACAGATGAAATAATTTTCTTTTATGGATGAATATATTTATTTCACTGAATGATTTTTTTGACACATGTTGGATATTTTTTTATGGATTGCATAATTTTTTTCTATGGGTTAATTTTTTTTTTTTGCGGGTTCAATAATATCATTTTACGGGTTCAATAATATCCTTTTACGGGTTGAATAATTTTATTTTACGCGTTAAATATGTTTCTTTTACTATTATTTGTTAAAATCTATTATTTATCAATATTTTTTAGTATTCTCAATGAAAACATAACGCACCACCGCGCAGATGCGCGGATCCTCTGCTAGTCTACTGAAGACTGAAGTATCTTCATATGAAAAAAGGTATCGACTCATGAGATCATTCCAACATGGTCTCCTTGTTCCTTTCGGATTAAAAAACATATAACTCTGTAAATTGATTCCGTTTCAGAAATCATGCTGACAAGTTGCAAGTTGTCAACTACGATGGCATATAGTAATACAAAAAAGTATACAAGATACAATAGTACACACATATGAAAAGAACATCTTGATGTGCACCACTTGTGAGAAATTATTAAAGAATTAAAAATCAATAGTTTTGTAGCTAACAAGCAACAACAAACTTAAAAGTCAAGATAATTAAAACGTCAGCAAGGTGGTTAGATTTTTAAGTGATTGATCTTTACGATTTCTTACGTAAATTAGATGCACTAAACCTGTCTGACACAAGTGTGGTTGGCACAGTGATAGCTAAATTATGTGCAGACTTAGATAACCTCATTTTCTAGGCCTTGAAAGGAAATCAATAACTTGTTTTAATGAAACTTAGAGAGGGTACTACAAATATAATTTAAAATAATATACCTCACAATTCAATAATATCATTATGAATAAGGCCGTAAAGATGGCACAAAACATACATAACATTTGAATTGTACGCGGAGAGTATAGTCGGACACACTTTATTGCATGAACAAAATTACAATGAAAGCAAAAAGACTATACAACATAAAGTGGGGCTATACTATACATAAATGGGGAGTAGCTGATGAGTAACAGATACAGATACAGAGAGAAGGAGACATCTAAACACATTTTGTTTGTCAAGTGATCCCTTCTCTATATTGTTTCAAATGAGGAAACAATTACAAACAAAAACTATAAATTTTTCCCACTTGAACCCAAAAAAAGAATAACTACGCGCGAACAGATAAAAACTCAATCTCATCGTAGAAAATCTGTAAGAGAAGCTTGTATCTCTTCCAGTGTTCTTCCTTTGGTTTCAGGTACCATCGCATAGATAAAGACTATACCCCCGCCACATATAGTAGAGAAGATCAAGAACGTTCCTGAAAAACATTATACTTCAAAAATGAGAAGGGTTCTTCTAATAAAGTTAACTCATTTTTGAAAATCAGTGACCATATAATATATGAATATACCTGATGCGTTCCATTGTATCATGAAGTTGTAGGCGAAAGCTACAATCCAACCAAAGGACCAGTTTGCCATGGTAACCAAAGTCCCAGCAGAAACTTTAACATTCATTGGGAAAATCTGCATAATCAAATTGTAAACTTTTTTAGAGCTAACAAAAAGTCATATTCCATCCCAAGAAAAAAAAAAAAAAAAAAAAAAACANGAGGAGTTTTTCTAAAGGCGTTGAAGTTGGTTTATACCTCAGACATAATGATCCATGGTAAGCCTCCCATGCCTACGGCAAATGCAGAGATGAAACCCTGTTTTGTGGAAGAGATTTGATGTTAATATCATATCTTTTTTTATACAAGAGCATTTGCTTTGACTTGCTTGTTTTTTTATGTCGAAGAAAATTATATAACACGTACCACTACACCGATGCATGTAAAAATGGGAGTGAGCTCATCGAGCATGCCATATGACTGTCCAAGAAGAAAAATAAACAATGATAAATATAACAGTGTGATAACAATGTTTGTGCATATCAATTTGGTATCAGGCGAATTGTTAATGTTACCCTAAAGGAGAAGGAAAAAGCAAGAAGCAAGCTGAAAAAGCTCATTCCACCACAAGAAGCCTGTAAATAAAGATCATTCATGTGTTAAACAAGATGCTAGATTCGTTTTCTTCATTTCACATCTGACCAAAAAGATGCAAAATGTTACCAGTAGAAGCGGCCTTCGTCCCATTTTCTCAACCAAAATTAGACCCAATATAGATTTTGGTACCTACAAACAAGAACATATGGGCGTTAGTGTAGCCCTTTGCAAGATTATATTTATTAGAGAATAAAATGAAACTACATGTGAAAGGACATACCATGATCACAGCAAGAATCATTGTGCCAATGCTGCTTGGAAATCCTGTCAAGAAGTTAAAAGAAAGAAAAAATATTTGTTACTCCAAACGAAGACACGATCAGTTATCATCCTTACATGAGAAACAGAGTTTGTTTTTTTTTTTTTACCTCCTTTGTCAAATACGCTACCGACATAGAACATAATCCCTGAGCTTCCAGAGAGCTGTTGTAGAAGCATTAGCCCCACACCAATCTGAAAAAAAAAAATGTCACAAACTTCAGTAAATAATTAAAGAAAATAATCAACATTATTTCCCACAAAACATCTCAGAATAACTTACAACAAGAGATGGAGCATATCTTCTCCGAAACAAATCCAGAACCCGCGATTTTGGTCCTTGATCAAACAAAGCCATAGTTTCCTACAGTTGGATCGGATTGGTCATTATTAATCAAGCGCTTAGAGTTGAAACAAGAAAAATTTGAAAACAGAGATTTCTGAAAAAAGTTGCAATACTTTGATAGTGTTGGCTTCTTCAGATACATCAGCATCTTCTCCACGGAGAAGCTGCAATGAAGCTCTACATTCTTTATCAAGTCCCCATTTTCCCTACATAGCATTATAAACCACTTACTTCACAATTTTTCTTAAAAGATCATCATAAATTTCAAAAAAAGTGTCCATCAAGGTTAAAAAGACCATACCAGCAATCTAGGAGACTCTGGAATGAAGAACAAACACACAACTTGCAAAAGACATGGAATAAGACCTGTGACAGAAACCAATGAAACTTAAAATCACTCTTTCCATAACTAAAATTTAAAGAAAAAAGCCAGAGAGTAAGAAGCTATGCTTACCGATTATTGCTAATTTACGCCAATGAATAAAGTTCCCAATGACGTAGTATAATGACACCCCACAACTTTGCATCAGCTGTAACAAAAATGTGAACAATTTTTAAGATTGTATTAGTTTTATATCTTTAATGGGTAAATAATATATATTATCCCCTGATTATAGATAATTACCTGATTAGCAAATACAAATGCTCCTCGAACATGTTTTGGTGTTATTTCTGCGATGTAAACTGGTATCTGGTTGCAATAGAGTCAACATAGAGTCAGTAAAAAAAGTAATATTCTTTTTTTTTCAAAGGAAAAAAAAAAAGGTGAAAAGATTAATTACCACGTAGCTGAATAAACCAACGGCAAATCCTGTGGAAAATCTTCCAACATCAAGCCACGTGGCGTCTTGTGCAAATGCTATAGCAAGCCAACCGGCGATGCAGAAAATTTGAGCAAACCACATAGTCTGTTTGATGAAACAAAGAGATAATCAGAATATGTGTGTGTATCAAAATTTTAATGGTTTAGAAACAGAGATGGCATGTTTTTGTTACCCCTTTACGGCCAATGATATCTGAGACCTTCCCGCTGAAGAGGGCACCAAACATACCGCCGAAAGTCATGACTGACCCAAACATCGAGTACTGAGATAGTTTTTTTAAAAAATTGAGTAATTAAGGATAAAAAATGGAAAAGTGTAAGACTTTGAGTGAAGAATCAATCACAAAAATAAAATGGTTTGTTTGTTTCTTACTTGTGCAACAGAGAGGCCTAAATCTGTTGTGATCCCTGATTGAGCAACAGATGAATAACCTGCCTGTAAAAAACCAAACCCCAAATAACACATAAATCACAGAATTTTGGTTGTTGTTTTCGATCCAAAAAAGTGAAGATCGATGAGTTGACTAACCGCACAACCGTAGCAGAAAGAGCCACAGACAGAGACGAAAGTACTGAAGAGGACAACCACAGTGATACGACACTCGTTGATGTCGTTTTGGTTCTTCCTTGGAAGCAACAACGGAGCTTCCACATCTCTTTGGTCTTCAGAAATCGTCATCTTTAATTTCTCCTCGGAAAAAAAAGAAAAGAAAAAGGGCAGAGAAGATTTTTGTTTAAAGATGTTTTTGGAGTATTTTGCGAATATGTTTACGATTGCTTTCTTGGCATGCACTTTGAAGAACTGAGTCGAAAAAGCTTATTTATATTCCTTGAGTAATGGAGGAGGAAAGCCAGAGGTCAGCTTCCATTTTTTTTTCGTTTGTGTCACGTTTCTTATGGCCTTTCATTGATTTTTTAATACTTCAATTATTTTTTATTATTTTATTTATAAAATTATATTCTTCCTTTCATATGAGTTTTTTTTTTCACAGTTGGGATTATAATTTGTAACTTGGACTTTTTGGTTGGCCGTCTTGCGTCTAATTTTTGTTAAAGTGTATGTGATTCATCATCTTTATCAATTTGTTTTTTTCTGTTTCTGACTTAGTGGATGGGTTACTTTGTGTTGGTTCTTAATTTGTTATCCCTTCTTTTTTGGGTAACTTCGAAGCTGGTCCCTACCACGAATCAAAACTGTAATAACAAGTGTAGTGTTTTGGATGAATTATATATATGATTAGTGTCTAGATTCACTTGTTAATCCGTTCTGCATAAACCACTATATTATATAGTTATCTTTTTTTTTTTTTTTTTGACATCATATTATATAGTTATCTTTTACTCGATTGAACTAACTATCTATAAATATTTATCCTTTTCGATATATAGATCCGTCTGAGACTATATTTCTTCCGTTCCACGATACTTAATGTTTAAGCTTTTTTCTTTGTTATATATTATTTAATATTTTATTTTTTTAAATTATTTTTTTACTAATTAACGATAAAATATTACAAACTTTAAAAAAGAAAAGGTAAAAATATTTAAATACTTGAATATTATTGAGTAATGTTAGATTGAAAAATATATAGTTGGTTTAAAAAAATAATGCACTAAAAGTTTAAAATTAAATGTTTCTTAATTTATGTGAAAAATCTACAACATCAAATATTGTGGAACGGATGGAGTATATGTTTACTTTGTTTCAATACAATTGTCAGCTTTAGAATTTTATTTTATTTTTTTCATATAAAAGCTGTCAGTTTTATAATTTCAGAGTAAACTTCTGTCATAAATACATGATTATTGACCCGGTCATAATTAACAAATGCAAGGACAATATCACTAATTGTGTAGAGATATATACCTGTCTTGTTTCTTCATTGGCGAAACAAAAAAAAAAGTCAAAACAAGACTTGCCTTATACTAAACACAAATTAAATAGTTTGATAAGTCTTTAAAAATTATTTACCAAAAAAAAAGTCTTTAGAAATTCTGGATAAGAGCAGAATATAACTGTTGACAAAAAAAAAAATAAGAGAGTTGTTGATCAATTTAGAAATAAAATAGTGTGTTTCTACGTGGTTAATCAATTTCTCACAAAATTGACATGAGTTGTCACATTGAAAGTTTCATGCATTATTAGTAAACGCGTTGATAGAGGTCTGAAGTTTAATACATTGAAAAGGCGCCGTGCACGTTAGCTATTGCGTTAGAGTAATGACACAACTCGACATATAATAACTTGTAAGCAAAAATGTAGAAACTACATATTCATTTTTCATATGTCTTGTACGCGCTCTTCACCGGCTTCTCCTCACACTTCATATCATGACATTGTCGTATCTAATTTGATATCGACAAGACTTTTGTTTCTAATATTGGAGATTATTAAGGAAATCATCACCAACCTTTGAATCTTCTCCGGTGAAAAAGGTATTTATTGTCCTATAATAGTCTATTTTTAAGAAATATATATATATATATATATAAAGCAAATTTCAGGCATTTAACAAAAGAAAAAATCAAGAAAATTTAGGAGGAATGTCGATTTTGTAGTCTTATAACAAGTTCTCACGCTCCGGCTCGAGAGAACGACTTGGAGAAACACAAGTATTCACCAAAATCAGTAACCACAAAGTAATCAGCGTTATTTGTCATTTTGTCAATATCACATTTTCTGTAGCCGAACATTTTTTTCTAATACAAACTTACTTTTATATTTCTTTGCTGAGGAACATATTTTATACGAACCTTACAAGCCTACAAGGCTTGTACCATTTACCAAATTATTTGGTATTGTTTCAATAAAAGTCCTGCTTTAGCGGACTGTCAAAAAAACATTTGACTATAATGAATCCAATCAAAGATTAAATGGTTTTATAGAAGGCTTGGGCTGATTTAAGTCGAGACAAAATGGCAGCCACGACAAGTCATGGGCTCGAAGAGAATGTCAGCGACAAAAGTGATGATGGATGGAGGTCAGTGTGGTGCATCGTAGAACGTGGTGTGCCAATTTAATTTTTTGAAAAGTTTTTACAGAAATTACACGACCAAAACCCAAATACCAGGTGTTTGATAATCCAAGGATGATAATCAAATCAACACATGCTTTGATGTATATTGACTTGTATTTTGGTTATCTTCGGGTAATAAGAGAGGGAAAAAAACAGCAGCAGCAAAAAAATATGAGAAAAGGTGATTCTTTCGGGAGAATGTGACAAAAAAGGTTAGTGACTCATCATATCTTTTAGTATCTGTAATCTTCTTTAGTGTTGGGTTTCTTTTTTAATGTTCGGCCTCCTTTTCCTGACTCGTTTTAAGATCTACAAATTTTGGCGCATTAGTTCCATGTGACGAACAAGGTGAGTCTCCAATAATAAACTTAATTAGGTGCAAGAAAATGAGAAATGGGTGATTAAACAAATTATTATATTGGCCTAAATTTCTCTGTCTCCCTTTTTCGGTGGGGGATGGTCGCCTCTCTATTTTTGCTTCGTGTGAGTATAGGTATAACATTGTATAACAAAGGTGGCATAAGGTAATTAGTAGTTTAGTACCACTGTACAAGTATCTTTGAATTCGTCGATTTGAAATCAGTATATATCAGGCATAATATGTTTGGTCACTGGAAAAACATAGCTGGTGGCAATATCACAAAATACATTGAAATTTATTTTTAAAATATAAAAATTCCACTAATACACAGATATTTATTAAAACTAAACCAACAAAAAGTTCATAATAAATTTAAAAATTTCCCCTTCAAAATAAAAGATGTGATATTTTTTGTTTTTTAGATTATTTAAAGGAGATCCACATATTTGGTGGCAATCGACAGGCATGTATTGCATGCACTTCAAAAAAAAAGAAAAGAAGGTGAAATAGTCATCTGCTTTGTTTCTTATCAAGATTCTACGAACTTCGAGTTGGAATGAAGAGCGCACAGAATGTCTCGACAATGGGAAGAGATTTGGCTGTTCGTTTGTACGGCAAAGAGGGGCTCTTTTCTGCACCCGTGAGTTCAAATCCTACCGGAGTGAACTACTTCACGATTGTTTCTGGACAACTATACGGATATGGGCACGGCCCATTTGAATACCCGGAGAGAGGGTCTATCCGTGAGCTGCACCTCCTCCAAGAGATTAGCCTGGATCCATCCATAGGTTTGGAATTTACCTGAATTATCTAAAAAAAAAAAAAAATGATAGTTAGGGTGTTTATCCATAGAACTTATTCGTGTGCACCGAGACAAAACTCAAATTTTAATTAATAACTGGTCCTTTTTTTGTTTTTTTTCTTACGAAGGTTTTCTGTTTTTTTTTTTTTTTTTTTTTTAATCGGGGGGANGTTTTCTAGGCCCAAAGACTAATCCCACGAGGCCCACGTATTCTTACCATTTAAAGTAGTCTGGGTGGCCAAGGGGACTCGAACACAGGTGGCGGAAGTCACAGCTGTGATCCCTTTACCACTGGGCCACGAGGCCTTGGTTTTCTTACGAAGGTTGATAATTGATCATTTTATTATGATAATTAAATAAGAACAGAAAAGAATATTAAATTTAACCAGTAATATAAATGAAAATATGAGAGCTTACTTTCTATCCAGTATTCGAAAAAACTCTTGTACAACTGGAAAACAAAAAAAAAACATGAAAGACGAATAAACATGAAATCCATATGGGAAAAATGAAATTTGTGCGCAAAGGAAAGTGAAGTACTGATAAATGGAAAACTGACAGTTGCATTTGGCAAAAACAAAACGGAACTAAAAATAAAAACTGAGCTGAACGTTGAACCCTCTCTACCTCTACCCGACTGCCCTACCGCACTTAATCTCATTGGGGACAACAATTTCTAATAAACCACAGAGCCACATCAGTAATGCTAAACTACAAAATTATTATAAAAAATGGGTCGTTATGATGTTTATTGATTGAAGAATCGAGTGATTTTCTAAGGAACGTGAGAGAATCAAATTTCTTTGGAAACAAATCTTGTACGTATAGGAACCAGCACATTTGGCAGCTCCAATGATCCTCTCATATTATTATTTTTGTCGTCGGGTTTCAGTGTATGCGAATGCGACCGTACTAAGTGAAGTGCACTTTTAATCATGTCCATAATTATATTACTCTGTATAGTTGTTTCAAGATTCTTTATAATCAAAAACTAAGGTTCAATTTCTAGAAGTGAAGAAAACATTTTTTTTCCTAAAGTTGATTTTTGTACTTCAAATTAAAACATACTCCTAAAAGGGAGTTAAACTGATATGAAATGCGATCTCGGTGGAATGATGGATTTCTTCGAATGTGACTTGACTATGAAAAAATACTATACAGAAATAACTTTACAACTTACGAGCATGGGCGTTTTGTACAGTTCTATATATAGATTGCTACAGACACAAGTGGAGCTCGAGACAGAAAATATAATAGTAACATTTGTTAAAGATAAAAGTGAGCCTATAGTTTATTTGTTTAATCGGAATCATAACGTGGTACATTGGATCCATTCTCTCTCTCTCTCTCTCTCCTTCAGATTGTCTATCATACACTCTATTCATATCTATGCTGTTCACTTGTCGTCTTTCGTATATTGATTGTCACTAAAATAATTGCATTTCCTTACAATACTAGAAAATAGAATAAGTAAACGAGTTTTGTTGTCTCAAAAGGAATAATATTTGAATGGGTTCGTTTTTATTATATTTCAGTACAGTTCACGTTTTTAGTATGCTGAACAGCGTACCTACCAGTTGTCCACTATGCCTACTTATTTAAGTTAGTTTAAGATTTTTAATTTGGCTGATGAAAGTCATATCTATACTATTATTTACGAAGTGATTTTGAAGAATAGAGCTCTCTCATTCACTCTCACAAAGATAATGACAAAATTAATTTTAATAAAAATTTTAATTAGTTTTGTAATTATCTAACTTTAATGAAATTGCTCTCTCATTCATTCTCACAAAGATAATGACAAAAATCATTCATTCTCACAAAGATAATAACAAAAATAGTTTTAATGAAAATTTTAATTAGTCTTGTAATTATCTAACTTTAATGAAATTGCTTAATTAGTTTTTATATTATCGTTTAATTAATTTTTTTTATTTATAGTTTTTCATCTATAATTAATTTTTTTATTTATAGTTTTTCATCTATACTATCATTTACGAAGTGATTTTGGTTAATGTAGTTCTCTCATTCACTCTCACAAAGATAATGACAAAAATAATTTTAATGGATTTTAGATTGATTTAGATTATCTCGCGGATGAATTGTTTATATATGTTATTGCTTCTAACTTTTGGATTCGTCAAAGTGTGGTTTTAACTCTATTTTTATTATATGATCATTACGATCATTTCGGTCATTAATTCTTCAAGATTTATGGAGTTAAGTAATTAAGATCAACTTGGTGACGTCAAAAGCCTACATATCATTCTCTTTGGCATGTTTGAGCCAATCGAGAGGTATGCTCTATCATGGGATTAATTAAAGTTCCTCGATATTAAGAAATAGTTCCATTGATATTAGGAAACTATGGTGTCTATAGGTTATTCAAAGGTTTTGGTTTTTGTTTGATCGATTAAAAAGGTAAATGACCTTGACGATCTTTAGATACACCACTCTCTCTTCTCACCGTTTTTCTAACTTTTACACACTCTCACTTTTCAATGAGTCAAGTCAAAGATAATATTTTAGCAATGGTGAGTCTCTCTCTCTCAGATACTTTTTATTAATTTATGGAATCAAATTCTCCGGCTTCCAATAGGATTCTTATGCACAAATACAATGAATTTTATATATAAAACAATTTAGTTAGGTAGCTTTTGGTTGGATTTGTGTGTGTTTCTCTATAATTTTTTCTCATGCGCATTAAATGATTCAAAAGATTATTTCACAAACTCTCCATATTAGTTTTGGTTCTACATGTACTTTGTATATATGTTTTGATTAAGTTAAGATGTTTTTTATAATAAATTAAATATTTTTGAGTTTCTATTATAGTTAGGTAATGTTTGGAGATAAGTCTTTTTAGAAAGTATAGAAAATACGAAGAATAATAAGAGTTGTGTCTTTACCGAGTAGAGTTCAAGAACTTCGAATGAGATTAATTAACTAATATATATGAGAAGCAAGAATAATAGAGAGCCAAATTTCAGAAAATGACCAAGTTGCAGAGACTCTTTATAACAATTTTAGATGACTCAATTTTTCGTTAAACGAATCTATAATTATTGTAATTGTAAGTGTGTTAGATTTCAATTGTCTATCTACAATTATATAGTTTTAAATAATATAATTGTCTATCAATTTCATTCTAATATTAAATTGAACAATATCAATTATTTTGATATAATATCCAAGAAGAGGGGAAAGCCATTTTATAAAACAAAGAGTTTTCGAACAATATCAATTATTTTAGTATAGTATCCAAGAAGAGGAGAAAACCATTTCATAAAACAGAGAGTTTTGAAACATATATTTAACAGAAACAAATAGTAATTTCTGTTTTGTTTACCAATCACAACAATGTTATTTCGAATCCAAAAGACTAATCTAAGTTTTAGAGTTTATATTAGTTATTATATGATTAGACAAAAATGTTTTTTATCTCACAAATGATTTGGTAAATAATTGAAAATATTGTTTTATCTCGTGCAAGGCGCGAGAAACCACCTAGTAACTAAAATGTTGATAGTAAGTTAATCAAGGTCGTGAAATCGAGTGTGGACGGAAACTTATTTAACATGCTCCGGTTTTCGTATAAAAAACCGGTCTGACAACGGGTTGTGGAAGAGTTTAATTGGTTTATCTGCGCAGATATGATCATGTAGTAGGGTATAGCGGAAACGTTAGAAAATGCATTTTAAACTATTGAAAACATGATAAGATAGGAAGTTGGAACGGTGGTATAATGAATGTTGAGATATGGACTCAGCTAGGACCACTGATACTGATTGATATTTTGTCTTCTCTCGTCTTTAGACAACTCTTATCATTTCATTTCATTGTTTACTGTCTAGTGTGGAGGATTTAATTTGTTACACATTCGAAAATTTTATGATTTCTTGATGAAGACCGCAATAAGCATATCATATCTTGTTAAATTTTTTAAAAACTAACGATCAAAACAGTACCCTAAAAGTTTCACATTAAGTAAAACTCAAGTAACACCCTAGATCGAAAACACAACATACCTCCATATACAAACCGGGAAGCCTAAACCGGTTAGTACCCAAAAAACGATATATATGCATACTAGTTACTGAATATGTTAGTGATGCATGCTATTGCCACGAGCCGTGTGCTTAAATATCTAAGCCATCAGATATCATCACCATGCCTCAGGAGGCATTGACCAAAACGACCCCGTTGCCCCAAAACCCTCGGCCACAGGCATTGAACCGAGCCCATCTTGCGTTTGGTTCATTCCAATCGGATAGCTTGGATGCGCCAAAAATGCTTGAATATCATCAGCGATATAATTGTTACTGTTATAAGCTGCTGCTTGAGGCGGAGGAAATGTTTGAGCTTGTGCCTGGACCGGCCGGGTAGGTCGAATGATCATGTGATCATACTCCGTGGTACCTGGCATTAGGCTGCCTCGCATCCGTGTCAGTGGCCGCCAATTTCCAGTGTTGGCAGATGTCGTATTCATGAATTCACGTGATGACAACTGTTCAACTGCACGACCAGGATTTTGTCTTTGCGTGTGTCTTTGAATGGGTCTTTGATTAGAGGTCCCTCCATAGTTGGTAGCGAACGTTTGGGGATGCGTAATGGAAGGTGGCATCGGTCTTTGCTGCGCAGGGGACATGCTCCTTATCGGAAGCATCTGGTTCTGCAAACAGATAAGAAACAAAGCCATCTTCAGAGTCGGTTAAAAAAACAAAATAAAGCAAGGAATTTATACTTAGGAGAGACTAAAGATCCGAATCCTTGCAGGCCAGAATGGTGGTTAAGAAAATTTTCTAGACAAATACAAATCTGAAACAGTGAAAATCGCAACAGGTGTTATAAGTAGTAACCAGCCACAAAAAAAAAATGTTAGATGGGATGTATAAGTTGATAAAATGCCATGTGGTATTGTAGCTTGGCCAGACATTTAAGCAAACAAGTAAAAACAAAACACTCATCGGGAAATGGATGACAAACCTGCATCCCATAATGATGCTGTAAAGGAGGGGGCATGGGTGGCAATTGAGTTTGATTTGTGGCATTTCCATAGATGTGGCTCCATCGCTCCAACAAATTAGGGGTTCTTCCTTGACAATTTCCAAGGGGCGCAACATGTGACGCTTGAAATTGAGAAGACTGCGCAGCAGGCACTGATGTGCAAAAGCCCGCAGCATTAGTAGCTAATCTATCTTGTGGAGATGAGGTTGGTAAGAATGCCATGGGTGGGGTTTGTCTTGCTGCTGTATCTCTAGTGTTTCCAGCGTGTACATTCATGAATTGTTGTTGCACATCAAAAACATTCAAAGTTTGTGGCAACTGTGGCAGCGCGTCGACTGAAGCAGATGACTGGTTAAGCATAGTGTAATCTGTAGCAAGGTTGTGTGTGTTAGTTGACGGACCCTGAGTCTCAGATACACGAGGCTTATGTTCATCGCCTTGGGTGCCACTGGATGTCTCCATTTCATTATCATCTCTGGTCAGATCCAAAACAGTTGGCCCCAAGTTTTGGAAACTATTTGGGTCTCCCTGGTTATGAGTGGTTTCCGGCACGTTCTCATCGTTTTCCGTTACAACCCTCCATGACCCATTCTCATCGTTTTCCGTTACAACCCTCCATGACCCATCAGCAGAGATAACCACATCAGGAACATTACATCCCACCTCTTCTAGAATCTGTGGATATCAGACAAGGTTGTTTATTTCGATGTAGGATGTGGAAAAAATGTACCACGAAGCAACAGCAGTAAGCTACTTGCCTTTAACATGTTTTTATCTACACGGATGTCAGTGTAGCAGACAGACTGATTGCAGTGAGGGCAGCGCCATGATGGTCTTCTCTTGTTTATGTTGACATAGTTCCAGAAATCAAAACACTGCAGCAGAATGTAACATATCACAACAGAGATGATGGAAAATTGGAAATCTTTTAAGAGTTTCTAATTTAGCCATAACCCAAGCCCCTTTGCTAGTAATTTTCATAGTTAAGGTTGTCACAGACACATTTTGTAACGTGTTTACTAACAAAAATCATACTTCAAGAAGACAACAGCAAAGCAAATCACAGCCTTGAATACTATGTAATGATACTTGATAATTTATTATGCTGAAGAGAAAATGCATCACCTGAAGATGTCTACAGACATGACCCTTGACAGGAAGTTTGATACGCGTTCGGCTGTTGCAATGGTGATAATTAAAGCATAAAAGGTTAACGCAACATCGTAAGATATAAAGCTAAATACGAAAAACATCTCCGAATACCTGATAGGACAACTGAGAGATATCCTTGATGGCCCCTCAATTACGTCACAATCTACAGACACAAATTGAAAAGACGAACGATGGTTGATCTAGAGAAGAGTTCTCGGAATACAATTGTATGAATGTAAATGACCAAATAATCTGAAGACTAGATATGTGGAAAATGCAATAAGCTTTAAGCGGATAGTTTCTTCTCCTAGTGACTTAAAAGTATCCGTAAATATACCTGAATTTGATTCAGTGACCTCAGAATGGACATAATCTTTCAGCATCGGTGGTTTGTCAGGCAGTGGTATGCCATCCACGAAGGCAATAACAACGAAGTAACTACCTATAGCAAATGGGTATTTGTCCACTGTTACTGAAATTGAGGAGAAGAAATAAAGATGGTGAAAAAAATCTTAATAGAACAGAAACCTTCAAAACAGCCTATTGTTTGCAGAAGGTTTGCACCAGGGTAGAGCTGGGGAGTAACATTCGTCGGACGTTGTGGCCCAGGATCCTGAAAAGAAATATTAATGAACAATTACTTGTAAGTATTCGTGATAGTAACTACTTCAAAACCAAAAACAAAAGTATTCGTGAAACAAAGAAAAAGTGCACAAACCATTGAGGTGGTAACTCTATTCTCAACGTCCGTTCCATTCAACAAAAAGCTGTAACATTCATATGAAAATCAATGTTGTTGAAATACAAAAACTTCTGCACAAACAGTCAATGGAAAAAGGAAAGCAATGCAACCACACCTGACTTTTTGGGGATGTACAAGACAACTAGATTTGCTTATGTCATCTGTTCGGACAACAAACAATCCCTGAAAAGCAAGCAAGATTCTCGTGATTACGCATAAAAAAGCATGTACATAAACAAAGATCGAAAATATAAAATGCTAAAGTGACAGGACCAGCAAATACAAGATGAGCAACCAAACAAATTCAACTGAAGACACAAAATATGGTACCAAGAATATATAAAAAGGAATCCATATCTCAAGTTACAGTACATACTACTTTCTGTTTGCGAGAAAAGGGCATATTCTTCGAAATATGGAAGTCCTTGACCTTCGCCCATGCGTTTGATTCTGGCTGCTAGAAGAAACAAAAGCTAACTAAAGCACATATTACAAAAGGTACTCAGAAATGAATGATAAGAAAAAGTCACCTTCGCCTCAAAAGAAATAAGAATATGCCCCAGCTTCATAAAGGGATAGAACCTATACACAGAAAAAGAAGGAGATTCAAAAAAACCATCGTTTAGATTATAGTGACCAAGTTTGAGATCAATGAATGAACAAAAACATGAAAACCGAAGCCTTACCTCTCCATGACCTGCGGCATTTGACTGAAGGGACTACTTAGACTAGTAGAGATGGCATTTTCAGGACTGCTGAAACTTTTCCACATCTGTACAAGAAGAGACCAAAAAAATCACTATTCACAAAAAATCCTGATTACTCTCTAATCAGAAATTCGTCTGGAACAACAACACATACCAAGTCAACAAAAGCCAACAATTCTTGAGTCTCTCTCTGCGGGAACCATCCAAGCTCACAAGCACTCTGTGCGAGAAACACACAACTACAGTATCATATATCTATATATACCTCAAGTAAGTAAGTAACCTATACAAGCCCCAATATCTAAACCAGCAAACTTCCAAGAAATTCTGAATGTGGTGGTCCTGCCAAAATGACACCACAAGAGTTGCAATTTCCAACACACTCTCTCTCTCTTCTGTTACCTTGACTGAGATCATCAGCATCATTATCACCGCCTTCGTTTGATTATTAGCTCTACGTTGGCAAACCTGCACCACAGAAAACAGCAGCACTATGAGTAATTGAGTATACTAAACCCAAAAGGAAGAAACTTTTTTAGAAAATTTGAAATTACAGAAGCCACATTCAAAGGGAAGACGAAATTACGCAAACACGGTTGAGGAATATAGCCAGCTCTTGAACATTCGGTACAACTACATTATTCCCAACAGCGGCATCGATTTCACTGAAATTCACCGAATAATCAGGAAAAACAAAAAGAAAAGAGATAAAATTTAGTGAAAGCCGAAACCCAGAAATGCAGATTTAGGTTAACTAAGAGAAGATGAGTTTAAAATGGAGAGTAAAGTGAGATTTTACTTAGCGAGAGAGATGCAGTACGCGTGGAATTCATTGCTGTCGACCTCACCGCGAAAGCCCAACCTAAACGTAATTAGAAGAATGTTCTTAATATCATTTTTAATAGAAACTATTAAACAATA
This sequence comes from Noccaea bulbosa, assembly GCA_900406535.1. Lineage (NCBI taxonomy): Eukaryota > Viridiplantae > Streptophyta > Magnoliopsida > Brassicales > Brassicaceae > Noccaea > Noccaea bulbosa. Next base: position 62,562 of record OVBJ01000116.1, read on the forward strand.
ATAATACTTGATACTTGATACTTCAAACCAAAACCCACACACACACACACACAAAACAAATATGAAATCAAAACGACAGAGCAAAATTAGAGTATACATGTGAGAATAGAAAAGATACCTAGTAATCGCCGGAATCACCATTGGTGAAGATTCTTCTTCTTCAGTCTTCGCTGAGAAGTTTCGGGGAGTGGAGGAGAATTTTAACCCAAAACTGACACGACACAGCCGCTAGGCACTAGCTTCTGGCCTTTTATAGTTTGCAGTTTACTCCTCAGTGTTTTAGAATTTCTCAGTGCGGTCCGTAAACTTCTGATACCTGGCCTGTTACTGAACCGACTTCTAGTTAATTTGATGGTTGTGGGAACTTTAATTTGATCTTATATTTTTTTTTTACAGTCAAAAGACTCAAAACAGACTTTAATGTCTCTGGAGCCCAAAAAGTTCTTCTTAATAATCGCGATGCTAATATAACTATTTTTGTTTTTCGCATAATTTTTTTCTTCTTAAATAGTCAAACTATATTACAGTCAAAATATCAAAATCAAAATCTAAAACAACCAACCCTATTATATTTTTACGTATTTACGCGTAAACTTTTAAACCAACTTTTATTGTTTGTACTAATTGAAAAAATGTTGGAAAAAAAAAACATTCAAAAATAGTATTTAGCTCTTTTTCTATCATTAAAATAGTTCATTGTTAATTGTATCAATTAATATCTCTAAAACCCTAAAAGTTATCTTTAGAAATTTTGATACTAAAATAACTATTTTTGTTATCCGCGTATATATTTTTTCTTAAGTACTCCCTCTGTTCAAAAATATAAGATTTTTTACATTTTTCACATAAATTAAGAAATATTTATTGTTTAACAATAAATAATTTATTTTATTAATAAACCATTTTTTAATAAATATTAACCAATAAAGTTTCAAGAATTCAATTACTTTTAATTAATGGTTCTTGAAATTTGTAAAAAGTATCTTAAAAATTCTAAAACATCTTATATTCTGGAACAAGAAAATTTTTTACAACATCCTATATTCTTGAACGGAGGGAGTAGTAAGTTATTAATTATAGACAAAATATCAAAATCAAAATTACCTCAAAGTCTAAATTTGACAATCGTATTGTCCTTTTACGTGTTTATTTGCATAAGCACTTCATAACTTTTATAGTTTGTACAAACCGAGAAATATTAGAAAAAGAACATTAAAAAATGGTACTTATATCTTTTTCTATCATTAAAGAAATTAACTGTTAATTTGTATCAGTGTCATCGATGATCAGAATACATATGTATTCATTATGCCAGTAACAATTATAAAGTCAAACTATAGTAGTAGTCAATTTAAACAATGTTTTTATTTGAGCGATATGAAAGTACCTTAAAAAAGAACATTATCATAACATTGTTAAAAGTGTTGTAGTATGTTAACATATCAAACTTAGAATTACGAAAGTTGGACTAGTGATGTTTGAATCTCTTCGAGTGTTCGACCTTTCGTCTCAGGCACCAACATCCATACAAATATGATCGTTACGAGAGAAACTCCAGAAAATATGAAATATGTTCCTGAAAACAAAAAAGTTATATGATCATTTTCTTAAATTTTATAAATGACACAAGTATTATGTATAATAAGATATAGAGGGAGCATTCCAAAATTAACACAAGTAATATGATCACAGTTCAGACCAATTCATGAGAAATATTATATATTTTTCTCAAAGCGTCCACGATAGCCACCCATAGTGGAATGAATAAATGAATCTTTTAGACTAACAAGTTAATGACTAAAAAATCACCTGAAGCGCTCCATTGCATAATGAAATTGAAACTATAAATGATAATCCAACTGAAGAACCAGTTCGATACCGTTACAAGGCTTCCGGCAGTGATTTTCACATTCACCGGAAATACCTGCCATCATTAACGAGAATCAACAATGAGATTTTATAACATATCGAAAATAACTAAAGTAGTTAAAAAGAAAAGTAAACAAATACCTCAGACATTATTACCCACGGTAATCCACCTAGACCAATGCAAAAGGATGATACATAACCCTGGTATATATAGATGTAATTCGGTTGATTAGTGTTATGGTTTGTTTCATCACATCATTTGTATTACTTGACTGAAAAGTAAGTTTGGCATATGTACGTACAATTATACCGACAATTAACAAAACAGAACAAAACTTCTGAAGTTCACCATGCTTCTGCTCAGGAAAAGAAAAACAAAATTCAACTAATAAAATCTACGAAAATTGAAATTCTAATTAGGTTAACTTAACGATTAAAGTGGGAAGACTAAACCTGAAGATAGTAAGAGAGGCCAATTAAAAATGAACATAAACACAAACCAACAGCAGAGACCTGCCAAAAAAAATGTTCAAATCAGAAAAATAATTTTAATCCAACGAAATCCGATAACAAATTTACATATCGAAGATAATAAAATGTTAACCATAAGAAGTGGCCGGCGTCCCCATCGGTCGACGGTTAATATGACAACTATAGATTGTGGTACCTTAGAAATAATAAGTTGTATTTGAATTAAAAAGACGAAATATGCAAAGATAAAACAAAGTACGATGGAGTATTATGTTTTGTTTTTTACCAGAACTGCTGCGAGGATGGTCGTTCCAATGTCGTTTCGAAAGCCTAATAACAAAAGACAATATGTTTAAAATTCTTGTTCCAATATTAAACCAGTGACCAGCCCTTACAGTTTTTCATTTACCGGCTTTGTCGAAAATACTAGAAGCATAAGCAGTTATCGCCGAGCTCCCACAAAATTGTTGCAAAAGCATTAGTCCCAATCCAATCTAACCATTTCCAACGAAACTAATTAACCCAACAAACGACAAGTATATGTGTTACACATATTTTCCGTCCGGAGTATATTCTACACATATACAGATATACTACTAGATAGGCAACGTATATATGAATACTTATAAAAGTTAAAATAAATATATGTGACATGTCTAGTATATGGTTGTAAAATGAAATTGTGTTTTCCAAGTTTGCTTTTGAAAAATATCGTGAAGTGAAACCAAATCGATGGTGTTAAGTGTTAAGTGTTAACTGATTGCTATTATCTTTTCACTGTTTGGTTCCGGTCATAGAAGTATATGACTAGTGTTAGATGAGACTTACGACCAATGAATGTGCGTTTCTCATATGGAACAAATCTTTTACCCCACTTTGAGATTCTCTTCTGGATATTTCCACTGTTTCCTGTTTCACATTAAATTGTACTTTTGAAAACCTGAAAGGAAAGTCAAAAAGTTTAAATATACTTTATGGGTTTTGGTTATACATGTTCCAAATTTTCATACATGTTTTAAATATATAATAGTTAATGTGTGCCGAAGAATTACTTAGTAGTTTTATATGAAGTATGATTTAAAAACGTCGTTAAGAAAAAGAAAAGTAAATTATTACTCTGATATCAGCTGCTTCTTCGAGAATATCAATGTTTTCTCCCCGTAGTCTCATCAAAGTAACTTCAAGTTCTCGATCTTGACCATACATAGCCTAAAAGAAACATTGCATATATTGTTACTAATAAACAGATTGAAACAAACTATTAAGAAAACAACTAAAAGTATTAAAATACCAGCCATCTGGGAGATTCGGGAATAAAGAATAAACATATCATTTGGATAGTACATGGGATTGCACCTAGTCATAGATTGGAAAATCAAGAATGAGTTTAGTAATATGATTTAATATAAATTTGTTATGATTTGAGATAGTTCACCAGAGGAAAGTATAGTTACTTAAAATAGCTAGTGTTCGCCAATGAAAAAAGTTTCCGGTAAAGAACATGAGCGAAATCCCAAAACATTGTAGAAGCTGGAGATTTAAACACACAATAATAAAATTAGTAATTAATATTGTAACTCTAAAATTACAAGTCTTTTTTAATATACTATGAATTACTTGTTTACCTGATTGGAAAAAGTGAATCCTCCGCGAAACGCTTTGGGTGTAATTTCTGCTATATACACAGGAACCTGTATAATTTGACTAGTCGATCAAACAAAATGGTGTAGTATGACAATTATCTACTCCAATAAATAACTAGAAAGCTTGTTTAGATAAAAAGGGGTCGTTAAAGTGAATTACCACATAACTAATGAGACCAACCCCAAATCCTAAGAAGAGTCTTCCAATATTTAACAGCATAATATCCTTCAAATAATCACAAAAATCAAATGTTAAAGGTTCAAAATTAAAAAAAAAACTGTTAATTTTTTTTGCTCATTTCATATTTTATATATATATATATATATTTTTTGTATCCATCCATGCGTAAGTTATAGATTTGTTTTTTAACAATAAATATGGAGATGTGGAGAAACAAACATGTGCAAATGCTACAGCGAGCCAACCAAAGATGCAGCAAACATCTGAGATCCACATTGTCTGAAGATCAATAGATAAACAAAATCAAACGCATAATGACATCATCTCGTAAGATCAATAGATGAACTGATATCAATAAATTAAAAAGAGGGTAGGAAATTAATTACTCGTCGACGACCAATGAGTGCAGCGAGTTTCCCGCTAAGCGCGGCCGTAATCAACCCTCCCAGTGTCATTACAGAAGTGAAAAACGAATACTGCCCAAAATTGCAGAAGTTAAAATGGCGCTAATTCAGTATGGTGTTCAAATCCTGCCTGGTACGTTGGTCCGGTTAATTGAACCGGTTTTAGAATTAATAATTGATATGCGCATACATGGACTTACATCAGCCACAGAAAGTCCGAGTTCTTCCATGATTTTGGATTGAGCAGGCGACGAATATGACATCTTCGAAGTATGACATTGTTACCAAAGTAATTCACGAAATTAGGACAAAATTATAATGATTAGTTGTTATCCGATTAGCATGACGAGAAAAAAGAAAAATCTGATCAGGGAAAATTTATGAACTCGAAACATGTTAAATTGTTAATTGAACCCGATTTCGAAACCATGAGGAACTCATATAAATTTAAGCCGGAAAATCCAAAGTCACCGGAAAAAAGGGAGAAAAAGGAAGAGGTGGTGAAATCTCACGGCGCAGCCATAACAGAAGGATCCGCACACAGCGACGGAGGTGCTGAGGAGAACACCGGAAGTGAAGGAAGAAGGGATTCTTGCTTCTTGCAGAGGGATTTTCAGACTTCCAGATTCCATCTTCCTTGCTCCTTGTCCTCAAGTTTTTTTTTTTTGTTGTTCTTTTTATTTTCTCTTCACATTGAATACTATGGTCTATATAGTTCAAACTTTGCTATTTGGCATTTGGTTTATTGGTCGTTGTCGTCACATGTGAACACAACAGCTGTTAGCGTACATCCGGGCCGGAGATCTATTGACCCACTAACACCCATTATAATTAGTTTTTATTTTCTGATTCTAGTGCTAATTGCCTCATTGAGAGTATTTTGTAAATGCCATTGTTCTAATTCGAGTTGCAATATCCGATATTAGTAACCAAGTTTTTTTAAAAAAAATTGGCGCGTTTGTTTTCTTCTTTTTGAGTGGCTATGGAAAAAACGGTGATTGTATAACGTTTGATAAATACTTCAATTTGTTCTTCTTTCGATCTGACAATGTTTACGAATACTTTGATATTTTAATTTTTAGTAAGAGTATTAATTTTTTTTGTTATAGGATATAGTATTTTATGCCCTTTTTCTTTAAGAAGTAAGTCGAGTCAAATGAAACTCTTTTGTTTATTTACTGAAACAGTTAAAAAATACTTATTAGTTATTTTTCAATTTTTCAATTTTTCAAAAAGTACTATAAGCAGATGTACGGACAGTAATTAATCACACAGTATGAAAGGCTAGATGATGTGCCACGTTGGCGATCCGCGTGATATCAAGCTTACCAATCAGCGTCAATCTTTTAAGCCTATATATAGAGAAGAGCATAACCCTAAACGCACTCATTCGCTCCCAGACATCATCACTCATTTCTCTTCGATTTCTGCAAAATTTCTTCAATCTTCCTCTAGCTTCGCTTCGAAAGAGAAGGATGAGCACAGGCGCAGCAACCGGCACGACCAAAGGTGGGAGAGGAAAGCCCAAGGCCACCAAATCCGTCTCACGCTCCTCTAAAGCCGGTCTTCAATTCCCCGTCGGAAGAATCGCCAGATTCCTGAAAGCCGGAAAGTACGCCGAGCGTGTCGGTGCCGGAGCTCCGGTCTATCTCTCTGCCGTTCTAGAATACCTCGCCGCTGAGGTATAATCCCTGCCTTCTGCATGTCTAATTTCGATTTCGAATCTGATTCATGTCAAATCGATTGCTTCTCATCTTAATAGTGTTTGATTTCAGTTTTTAGTCTGATTGTATTGATTCGATTTGGTGGTAAGGTGCTGGAGCTTGCTGGGAACGCAGCGAGGGATAACAAGAAGACTCGTATTGTACCGAGACACATTCAGCTTGCAGTGAGGAACGATGAGGAGCTGAGTAAGCTTCTGGGAAGCGTGACGATTGCTAACGGAGGAGTGTTGCCAAACATTCATTCGACGCTTCTACCTTCCAAGGCTGGGAAGAACAAGGGAGAAATCGGATCAGCCTCTCAGGAGTTCTGATTTTGCTTTTAGTCTTAGATCGTTTTCTGTTGTTGGGTTCCCTCTTAGCCTTCTCATGTAAAATAGATCCCTTTTTTGGGGATCAAATTTGGGTTAAAGCAAATGATATGGCTTTTGTAGAATATGCTCCTTGGTATAATGTTTGGATTGAAATCAATGGGTTTGATTCAATTTTTTTCTATTGCTTTGGTTCGATATTGAATGAATCGTTGATTCATAATAAAATCAAAGCGGAACCAGTTGCAGTGCCTCATTGGCTCAATTAACCTCTGAGACTAACAAATTCCAATCTGTTGCAGAATCAATGCTTTAATATATCAAATTTTATTCCCGTTTCATCCAAAAAGACTGTATAACTTAGCCGGGAACCTGAATACAAATATAAATCCACGTAAAGTAAAACCAAGTAACAAGGGAAGTTCCATTAACAGAAACACATTTACACATCAAACGGACTAGTCATTGAGCATATTTGTTCTTGAGTTGCCGGACGAGCGAGAAAGTTCCATGGTCCATCGAAAGACCATTTAATTTAGACTTTGGTCTGCCTAGTATTGACACAATTCGTTAGATATCGTTACTCAACAAGAAAATATGTGTTATTAACAACTTGGGGATGTAGCTCAAATGGTAGAGCGCTCGCTTTGCATGCGAGAGGCACGGGGTTCGATCCCCCGCATCTCCATTTTGCTTTTGACAAATTTTTTTTTGTTTTAAACATCCATTAGGACCAGCCGGTATTCAATTAACTTTGTGTATATCCTTATTTCACATCTTTGCGCATAGAATCCTTATAACTTGCATGCTTTAAAGTTGTACTGTATATAATAGAGTTAGTTATCTTATCATTAGAGAGTTACCAGAGTAATCCATGCATTAAGTCTCTAGTAGGGGCCGCTAATCATAGCCTAACCAATGAGTTAAAATTATGAATAGTTATTGAAGCCAATTATATTAACCAAAACATATACATTTAGTAAATTCTGATGTTTTTTGTTTTAGCAAATCCCCTTTTTTTTTGCATCCCAACTAAACTGAAAATATGATAATAAGGTGACATGATGATAGCTATGATAATATAATATGGACCAAAAAAGAAAGAAGAAGAAGAAGAATCTAAGAGATATTATGCGGCCACTTAAATCGCCGGGGCGCCCACCGGATTAATCTTACGGGAACGGACATAGCTCAGAAACTGACCGGGAAGTTCTTCTAGAAGTGCCTGCACCACCGACACTTGTCCACCTGCACCCACAAAAATTCAACACTTACTACCTGTACTACCAACTTTAACACTATCCTATAAAAGCATATTGCCTTTTGTATCGTGTAGATGAATAAAATCTAATGACTCACTGTGGACTGCATTCATAGGGACGAACTGAACAGTGTCCCGTGTCGCTACCCGACCAGTAGAACTCTCCAACCGGCGACCATTATCAGCATCAAGAATCTGATTGTTTTTTTAACAAGGCCAAGTCATATTATTTCACTATAGAAACCACAGAAGAGACAAAAGATAAAGTCTTCTTACTAAAAAAAAATAAAGAAAAAGCGTACCTCCATTTGTCTGAAGTCTGCGTTTCCCACGCCGACGATAAGAACTGACAAGGGGAGATCAGAAGCTCTCACCAATGCGTCTAGTGTACCAGCCATGTCCGTTAGAACTCCATCCTGTTCATTCACACAACCAACCATTTTGTCATTGACTAGTAATAGATCATGCACATTTGATCCGAATCGGGTCAGAGTCATTACGTATCTCCTTGTTTTTTCAGTCTCTTACCGTAATGATGAGCAGAACAAAGTACTTGGGAATGTTTTGTGAGAGTGACTGTGAAGCAATATTAGCAGCCTTGTCGACCACGTGGCTGAACAGAGTTGGTCCAGCTAGAGCAACGTTGTGAAGAGCACTCGCATAAGCTGCCATGATTCCTTCAACTCCAACAACCTGAGATGAAAAAAAGGGAATATAAAGCTCTGTGACACTGAACAGATGCAAATGGTGAAGCAAGCAAAGAAACAAAAATTTCTTCTTGTCTGGGAAGTTACCTCGTCGCCATGTGAAGCTCCGTTCAGGTTAAAAGCATGAGAGACAGTATTATCCGATGTTCTCCCTCCAAAACCCCAAGCAGGGAAACGCCTATCAGAATCATAAAACTGGATGACCTCTCCTACTTCCATAATAGCCTGGAAAAGAAAACCATGTTTATAGATTAAGGAAAATCACAAACATGTATCAGATTCCATACAAAGGAATTGCATGGGAAACAATGGTACCTGCTGATACGAGTTTAATCTGCCTGATGGATCATTGTAGTGCAAAGAACCTGGAGTTCGGGGATCACCATTTGAAGCTGAAAGACAGACCATCAAATCTTTAAAACTCAAGGGTTTTTCAAAAGATGCTAAGATATTTACATATAAAGTAGAAAGAAGGTGAATCACCAGTGAAGTCAACTGCAACCATGAAATTAAGTTCGAAGCCGCTGGATATGTAATCAAGAAAACTGTATTGAACTTTCTCCACAAAACGATCCACGATGAGCTGGCCTTTCAGAACCTATAAAAATCACAACAAGATATTCAAGAAAACAGTTGCAAAAATTCAGATTTTGGCCAGGTGGTATAAATGTGTAATCACCTTGTTGCGACCGTGACTTGTGGATGGATAGACAAAGTTTACAGCCTCTTTTTGGAGACAAAGTTTCTCCAGTTCAGCTACAGATTTCTGTGTCCTCCTGCGAGGATCGTTACTATTGTCAGTAACAACAAAATGAAACATACGGTGAGACCCTGTAGGAGAGTAAAAGGTTACCCAATAAGGTCATGAGTCCCGTTGGTATTGAAATCAAGGCATTCGATAACCAATGGGTTGTCCTGCACATATATACCAGTTAAACGATTTAACAGAATGATTACTTCAGATATGCTTGACTTATACTGAAACCACTAAGCTTACTCTGCTTCCATATTGCTGCGTAGTCAAGCACACAGGCCTCCACATGGGGTTGAGGTTGTTGTCCACTACCTCAGTCCGACATATCGGAACTGCTACACTGTTTTCGACTATTCTTGAAATTTTTAAGAAAGGATCCTAGAAAAAGAGAGACACAGAATGAGAACTTGAAACTCTTTTGAAATAACATTTTCATATCGTTTATCAAACAAGACAAGAATGCATAAGTTTGCACGTACACTCTTAGAGAACAAGTCCTTGTTATCCAAATTGACACAGCGTAAATTCATCTCTACGACAGTTTTAGAAGCAGTGGTTTCTTCAGCTTGAACAGAGAGTGTTCCCAACCGTCTACTCACACCAGCTCCAAAGTTACCAGTAAGGTTTAACGTCACAGAGCGGTTAGGTTTTGTCATAATCTGGCGATTGGAAGGAGAATGGAATTAGTAGAGTAACAGAAGCTAATGACCAAACAACAGTAAAACCATCAAGCAGCAGTGTCCAGTTATTGAATAATTTACCTCGGATAGAACACAGGTGGCTTCTCCCAAGTAATCCTGGTCCTTCAGCTTTAATGTCTGCAGAGTTATACAATATTTTGAGTTGTAACATTCATAACTAAATTGCAAACTTGTTTATCGATGGAAAATATTACCTTCACTGGCACATTGTGATATTGGGTATCGACATCATACACGTGAAAACTGAAAAGAAAAAGATTCATATAAGTTTTGACATATTCCAGTGGTTAAACAATGTGTAAATCATCAGAGAATAATTGTTCAGAGTAGCATACACTAATGTCTGAACAGCTTCAAACTGAAAAGAGACTGTTATCTTCTCAATCCAATTTGGATTCAAGCTGTTAAGTATGACTTCAGTACGGCCAATTTCCTCAAGCTTCCCATCCTTTTTCCTCAAATACATGACAGCCATTGGGTCACTCTACAACAAATCAAACATTCATCAACTTCACTTGTGACACAAAAACCACTTCTTAATGCATTTAGTGAAGCGCATAACTATATGAGAGATGCTCCAACAAGATTAGTTTCTCAGCGTTCTATAGAAACCAGAACCAAGAGCTTCAAACGATATAAATGGCGTTAGATCTCATACGACCATGTCCAAAGCGTTTAAACTTAGTAGTATGAAAATCCCCAGTGCATGGAAAGAATATTCTGTATTAGATAATTGATTAATAATAAATGGTCAGGGCATACCTTAGATGTGATGTCACGGTCAATCAAGTTTGAAGCTGACAAAGATAACTGCAAAACGCATTTGCATAATGTTAAAACACAACTTAAAGGTATAACCGTGACTAAAGAAATTGTAAATTCAACAGCAATAAGCAAAATAAATTATAGTAGCCAAGAATCAGATGCTTTAACTACGAACAAAGAGGCCATACAGTAAGGTAACAAGAGTTTCTATGAACAAAGAAGCCACACGATACTTTTTCTCCACATACTCTTCTATAAACTAACCCCACACCACAAGAGAGAGAGAAACATGGACAAAGACTGAATAGAAGTCAATGGTTGGCTCCATTAGAAAAGTACAAGACTTGTGGAATATCTTATCCACTATTGTATATAAAGAGGATATCTACAGCAAAAACAAAGATTTTTTTTACTTCAGTTGAGCAATATTCTATTCAAAGTTTGCAACTTGGTTGACTTAACCAAGTGTGATCATATTGCGAAGTATATAAACTAAACAATCACAAATTTGAGCACGAGACAACACAGAAACTCACAAAGCCCTAACTTTGATTTGATACCTCGATTTGGGAGAAGAGAGGATATTGACCACGAGATCGGAAGAAGAAATCGACGGCGTCGTTGAGCGCCGCATTGTTGGTGGACGTTGATGTGGGCCTCTGCTGGACCCCTCCGATGGCTTGTTTGCCTCCTGCCACATCTCCAGTTAAACAATTTCCCATCCTCTCTTACGCTAGATTAACCCTAGAATCCCAAAATTTCACAATGCAACATATTATATAATCTAATCAAAGCGCACTTCTCTTTGTATATATATTGTAAAGAGATTAAAAATATACGCGTTAGGACTTGGAGAAATTCAAAGGTTTTTTATTAACTTAAAAGAAAAGTAGATAATCTCAGGAAACTTCAAAAAAAAAAAAAAATAATAATAATAATTGGCGACTTTCCTAGAAAAAGAGCCAGAGAAGAAACTGGTTTTCCAAAAAAAGGAAACTTTGAAATTTTGAATTCTGTTGGTATGTGTCTAATTGTTTGATTTAACGCGGATTCAAATTTGGTTAAGTAAACTTTTCTTGATTATTAAACAGTTTTATGAGGAAAAGTTTTTGACTTCCAATCCAAAACCTCACGTTTCTTCGAATGCTCCTTTATACGTTTGTTTTCCAAGAATGGATGGTTTCGCTTTTCTTGTGGTTGAATGCTTCTTTTTACTTTCTTTTCTTATATGTCCTTGTCTTCTTCTATGGTTATTGTTTTGATAGTTTGTTCGTTGATTACTGACTAATGTAATTGCAAGATTCTACTTACTCTATAATATCTGACCAAGTTTTCGTGTAGAGAAACAAGAATAAGTGTAGAGAAACAAGAATAAGCAAACAACATGTTTTGGATGTACATCATTTGATCAATAATCTTAGTGATAGGGAAACGAAACTGGAGCATTAATAAGAAATAATATAGAGTACGAAGCCAAAGTAGATACAAATATGTCGTCGACTTCAGAGTGATGAAAAGTTGACCTAAATAGCGAAAAAGTAAAAGACATCCATTCATATTATTGTAGCAATCTTGTCATCATAATAGAATTTGCATAGAAGAAAGATTGGAAGCAAAAGAAGACACCATCGGAATGAAGGTTCCTTATCATTTTGATGTCCACAAAGCATGCATTTTATTCAAGTCGCTCAGCTTCTTGGTTGCGGCGAGTGAATATCTAAGCAGACGTTTCAGTTTATCAAGATATTTGGGTTGTTTTTTTTGCCAGGCTTATCATTTTTAACGTTTACTAGTATGTCCGCCCGTGCTATGCACGAGACAATTTCTTTTTAGTTTAAATAGTATTGTCATAAAAGTAACGAGAACAAAATATAAAACCCAATTTTTTAAATTAAGAGTCCATAAAACATAAATAAATAGCTGGTTTATAGATATCATAAAGTTTTAATAATGGTTTGGCCTAATTAAAAAAAAAATCATCTAATACATTACAAAATTAATAATTCATCGTCAAAGCCGTTTTAGCGCCCTCCGACGTAATGGTTCAAGATGACAGTCTTCCCAACACGCTGAACTAGGACAGAGACCCGAGATAATCTCGAGTAGGGTGTCCTAAATATCTGTTTAACAACTTCCACCGGTGCAATCACATCTACATCAGCTCCATGTTCCGCTAAAGCCTCCACAGTAAGAGCTTCGCATTTTTTTATTAGATTCGAATCGACCTCTGTCAAGTCAACACACAACACCAATATAACAACACTGCTAACGTATGTCACTAATTCGATTTGGAAAAAGAGAGATACATACCTCCGCTGATCCTAGACTTCACCTTCTCGGACCAATCATCTGTTTGCACAAGAGCCACATCAAGGTTCGTCCCCATTGAAAGCATCCCGAAACTCGGAGCACTCGATGTTTCCTGCGGCGCGACGATTTTCATCATCCCCACACTTTGAAAGTTTCCCACGGAGCTCATCACTGTTTCCTTCGATTTCTAGAGTTTACAAAAATGACAGACATAGTTATAGATTTTGTGCTTTTGCTTTTATAGGCTTTTGTTTTTTTTTCGGCCTGGCCAATCTATGTTGAGGCCTGAGGCTAAATGCATGAAATATTGTCTAAATGCATGAAATATTGTCTATCATTTAAAAAACCTTGGTCTCAAATTTTTAAATAGTTAATAGTATCATTTTATTCGTTGCAAAAAAAAAATAGTATCATTTTATATTATCATCTAAAATTAGCTATTTTGTTAAATTAGTTAATTTCATTTTTTATTTATCAAAATATTTCTTAATTAAAAAAATATCCTATATATTAAAATAGAAACATTGAAGATCAATTTTGCTAAGGTGTCATTCTCACAATTTTTCTCAGTTTTTTTTTTTAATTTTAATTTATGGGATATTGCCATATCTTTCTCTTGGCTAAAGTACAAGGCATATTTTATGCAATATTACCCATAATGGCCTTCAAATAAGAAAAGAAAAAAAAAGGTTTGTTTCGTATAGAAACGGAGAAGAGAAGGTGAACTTCAATATTCAAAGAGGAAACTCCGTGCTTCGGTAAAATCATGTGGTCCGAAAAATGGTGATGAAATGGTTCATGTAGGAGGAAGTTTTGTGATCCTGTGTTTCCAACTGGTGACATCACCGCCAGTCATCCATCCGTCCCCGCCCAATTCTATAAGCCTATTACCGTAAATTCACATGCTCTTTTATACCATTTGCAATTTCTGAAACCATATGGCTATATCCTCTATTATGGAACCCAATATGAATATTCACCTAATTCACCCTTAATTTATTTAGTTCTATTATATTCATTAGCAAACATAATTATTTTGCAAAAGAGCCGACCTCAACAAAGTTAATGACAAAGAAAAAATATAGATGCCTAAAGGTCGTGTAGAACACATTTTAAATCCTTTTAATTTTCATTTGAGTGATGAGAGATCAAATTTTAAGAATCTGAAAAACATTTAGGAAAGCATAACCTGCATCTAGCACATTAGATAACAATTTCTTTATCGCAAGAATTTCAACAACAATTTCAACAACAATGGCTGAATAAGCAAATAATATGCTTGTATTACTATGGATCAGAGAAATGTTCAAAGTATATTTGATAGTCCAGCCCATACTGCAGTTCAGGCTACATCAACAAAATATGAGTTTATTTTCGGGAAATGGAAGTTAGGTGGAGAGGGAAAAGAGAGATTGGTGTAGATCTAGGTCATGCCTACCTTAGTAATATAGAAACACTGGCCTACGGCCACAAATTCTTACAAATTAGTAATTAGTTAAAGGTATTATCAATATATTTTAACATAGCTATGTACGTACATATACTTCATACTTGCATCATTTCATTTAAAGTATTAAATAATTATAGTTTATAGCGTTGCACATTTTAGATTTAATTGCCAAATTGTTTCCACTAACTATACATTTTGCTAAACGTTTTCGATTAAAGTCTTACAGAATCATTGTCATTGGATAATTTGCTCTCTAATTCTTTTGTTGTATAGTGTTGTTTAATAAATATTCCCAATCCACTGTCCAAAATTACTGCAACTTTTTGTTTTAAAAGATAGAAAATGAATATTAGCTAATCATCAATTTTTGTTTATTATTGTAACTTCTTGTGGTGGCTTACAGCCTCTACCAATGTTGGCACGACTATGGCTGAGATTTAGGCATCATCTATTCACGGGCATCTTTCACAGCCTTTAGAAATATTTTATTTTTATTTAAATAATAATATTTAAATAAGAGAAGATTGAAAGCTTTCACAAATGGCAAAAAATATAAAGGTATAGAGATGTAGAAGATAAAAATATTAAAGGCATATTAATCATTTTTGTTGCACCTTGAAAGAGTTGTAGAGAAAGGTGTAAAATTGCCACAAGTTTGTTAAAGAAAGGGGTTGAACCAAGACTTGGACAACATAAAGATATAGAAAGAAGATATCGAGATTGTCTCTTTGTTGGCCACAATGCTTGTAAGACGTGTCCATAACAATTCAATGTTAATCAATGAGCATACATGAGCTTGAACGAACAATTGGCAAAGCTTTCCAATATTTTATGTGATGTGCGAACTTGCCAAATATTATAATTCCATTTCAGTCAAGGAATGAATTTACGTGAACATTTGTAAATATGAGATGAGTTAGTAACAATTTTTGTAATTAAAAAAACTCTAACTGAATTTCAAAGGAGTTGGAGAAAAAGAGACAGAAAAGAAACTGGTTTTCCCAAAAAGGTAACTTTGAATTCTGTTGGTATGTGTCTAATTGTTTGATTTAACGCGGATTCAAATTTGGTTAAGAAAACTTTTTTTGATTATTGAACAGTTTTATGAGGAAAAGTTTTGAACTTTCAATCCAAAGCCTCACGTTTCTGCAAATGCTCCTTTATACAGTAGGTTTGTTTTCGAAGAATGGATGGTTTTGCTTTTCTTGTGGTTGAATCAAATCGAAATCAAACCCTTAATTTCAGCACAGAACCAACATAACATTTGCGTTTCCTTAATCGAGATAAATTTTAACATCGATTCCGTTGTCAATAAGAGACTGGACAACCGCTCTGATCTTGCCTTCAAACTTGTCTTGGTCGCGTGGCGTATAAGAAGCAGTGTAAACATCAGCCTCTTTGGCACGTTCGGACAAGATCCTCCCTATGGACATACATGCCGGGATATCGCATCTCGATCTCAAAACCGCTTTCACGTCTTTAGAGTTTGTCCCCGCGACAGCGACTTGCTTGCATGTGACACGGTGCGTGAGGGATGCCGAGACGAAACGTTTTGAGATGAAGACATCGAGAGTGAAGGGCTCCATGTATGCCACTGTCCGTTGCTTGAAGGAGACATGTTTGTCTGGATTCTTGGATTTTTTCTCTTTTTGGTATGTGTATGGTCGGCTTGTGTCATCGTCCATGTAGTCTTCTACACCAAAGAAGCTTCTCGGAGCAAACACAGTCTGTCAAAAATGGCAAAGCCAATCAGAAACAGACACAAAAGAAAAGACCCACAAACAGTAAACTGCTACACTCAATGATCGTGTGAAGCATACAAAAGAAACTTTCATCAAAATCCATGCCAGCGTTTTGATTGCATACTGACTCAATCAAATGGCCAAACTAAAGAGGTAGAATAATCTAGTCTAATGCACTTATCATCAACTACATTTGGTTGGCAACTAAATTTGGTTCTGCTCATGCAATCAATACTTTATTTAGCAAACAGCAAGAAAGCGAAAGAGAGTAGTTTAGCGTCGATAAATCAAACGTGGGGTCGCTAAGAATTGGACAAGACTAAACACAACTGATTCGAACAAATTCACTTCATTTCCTGATGGTAGTACTAGTCAAACTATACGATCAAGTTATCAAAGTGCGTACCCGCCCACTGTGGAACCCACAACTGGTTTGGAGCAAGAAAGGTCTAAGCCTTTCTCTTTTACTTCCATAAACCATTGCTTTACCTAAAGAATACTTGCCAACCACATGCTTCAACATTATATCTGCATCAATCCATAGAAAAGACCTCAGTAATATTCAGTCATGATACACACATAGGAACAAGCGTACTCATAAAGAGAGACTATCGAATTGTTAAAGTCACAATTAACTAGCTTTGAATCAAAAACGTATGCTTTCTTCTCTCATTGCCCAGAAAACGAAACCATTTGGCAAACTTGACTTCTCTCAGTAACAATTCAAAGACGTAAAATTTCATTACCAAACAGAATATATATAGAAGAGATAAAAAGCTTGGGACAGCTATGGAAATGGAAAGATGAAACGATTGAGGAAATCCAAACTCAGACAATCATTTGGGGATCATCAAACCCAATTACTCGAAAAATATATTTAAGTTTGACTCGTCTGCAACAATAATGCCATGGGCACAGTATCTGGAAGCTCAATTTGGAGAAGATAGCATACTCTTAACGCACAAAGGATCACTATATGTCTATATATGATGTCATAAATTACTAACTGAGCTTAACGAGAGAAGAAAGAACCTAGAAAGCGACTATGTCCCCGGAGAAAGGAGAGAAGAAGTCGCGATACGGGGAAAAGTAACCGGCGACCTGAAAATCGATGGCCACAGCACGACGGATTGATTTTGCAGAGTCGGAAAAGAAGAAGTCAGAATCTCAAAAGAAATTAGAAACCTAAAACAAATCAGATTTTGAGTACATTAATTGAACCCCGGACCGAATTAACTGGTTGAACCGGATGGTTTTCGGTTAAAGCGCAATAAGCCACGGTGTGTTCAGAAATCAGAACCTTCTTCACTCGCCGGCTCTCTCACTGCCTCACTCACTCGCCGTCGCTTTCTACTTCTCCATAGCCGGTTTGTCTGGTTTTAAATTCTCAATTCGCCAAGAGTTTAATTTAGACTATTGCTTTTTCGTTTCCCGTGCTCTGCTTCTCCATTTCGTTCTGAATTTCCAACTTCGTCCGCGATTTTTCAGAGGTACCGTAGTTAGTTTATGGAAGCTTCTTTTTGGTCTAGGTTTGTGGGAGCTCGATTAAATTTGGACTTTTCGGAGTTACCGGCGCTGCGCTGTCAGCTACTTTCAGGATTCGTTGTGTGATTCTCCGAGCGTGATCGCGAGAAAGGTATTGACTGTTATATTAGGCTATGTTGTTTATAGTTTCAGATTGAAGATATATCCCAATCCTTAAAGACGTTACATTTGCATCGATGAAAGATTTGATTAAGTTTGTAGTTTTCTGCTCACTCCCCAAAATTCTGCTACTGCATTTCAGGGTGCCAGTAGTAGCCATTGGAAATGCCGCCAAGAAAGAAGCCAAAGTCTTCAGCTTTGAAATCAAACAAACAATCTTCAGCCAATCCTTCCTCACAGCCTTCCAGTTTTGGCATCCAGCAGTTGTTCCGTCGACATATTCAGAACTCTCAATCAAATTCCATCTCTCATCCCTCCACTGCCGACCCAGTTGATCCCAAGATTGCGAACGGGCTTGCCTCTAACACCGGAGTTTTAGCGCCTCAAAATCCTCCAAGCACGCCTGGTGAGAAACCTGATGACTCCAAAGATGTGGACCAGGAACTCACGGATGCATCTCCTGAGGTCTCCCAGAACCTTAAGCGCGTCAAATTCTCTCCTGGAATGGTACTTTCTTTCCTTATATCTCCTTGTCTTCTGTGTTCTATGTTTGTAGTTTTGATAGTTTGTTCGTTAATTACTGACTAATGTAATTGCAAGATTCTACTTACTAACATGGTTTATCCCCTAGTGGTCGTGTAATTCTTACATGCTTCTTCTTTTTCCTTGATAGCTGATACAACAAAGTCAATTTGATGGTGGTGAAGAGATAACTTGGAAAATATCTCCTGTAAATGAAAGACTTCGGGCAACTGCTAAGCAAATTCCTAAGATGATGGACTTGACAGAAAATTCAGAAGGGGTCAAATCTTCAATCCTTCGTCCTTGCTCTCTTGACAAGGCATGTTTTGTTTTTCTTGTTTTCTCTGTTTTTTCAATTTTTGACAGAATATTTGCTAGCTGTTTTATTTCCCTGCTTCACAATTCACATTGAAACTGGCAGCAGATAGTGCAGAAAGAGTGTCCTGCATCAGATATAACTTCCAAGGTTGAGCAGTGGTTATCTTCACCCTCCAAAAAAGCTTTCAAAAGACCAGCAAATAGGGTCACGGAAAAGGTGAATCCTTCCGCAGATGCGGAGTTCGAAATTATCAACACATCTAGTAGTGGAAACAGTCCTTTCCAGACCCCACCGTCACGCTCATGCTCTCACAACAAGGTGAATTTCTTTCATGATAAACAGATTAATGATCACATTTTGTCTACTTCCTAACTTTGCTCTGTTCATATTAGCTTCCTTGTACTGTAACATGCAGTGAAGCTTGTGGATATACAGGCGCTGGACAACATAAAAAGGTATGATTTGAGAATTGATGTAGTCTTCAAATGCTTACCAAAAACACTTTTTGATATATGTAGTACGTTTGGTCACTTTCAAGTTCCAGCTGTGGTTGATCAGGACTACATGCATAATTTCCTGTAAACTTGTTTTCTACAGCATATCAATATATTATTACTTCCTTTTTTGTAGGCCTTGCTTGAACTTCTAGATCAAGTTGAGGATGTCATCTCAGTTGATGACAAAACAGCTGATGATGTGGGGATTGTGATGCCCCAAGTTCGAGTTAAAGATGATAACATATGTTCCGTAGTTGACAGCGCTGTAGATGGAGGGCCAACTACTCTACTAGAAAGGCATGCTTCAACAGATCCAGATAGCTATTTCCTTGTATTGGAGGTACAGTTGCCCTTTGTCATCCTTGGTGGTGGTAGCTATGTGGTTTTTATGTGAAAGTTACTCATTGTCCCGAGTTGTACTTCAGGTATCTGAGAAATGGGGCTTGGCTGGCTCTTCTAAGGTTCAATGTCCTTATAAGGTTTGTCATTTATATGGGGGTTTCTTTCTAGTACATGCTTATATTTGCTGACCAAATTTCTCTCAGGTACTTCGCCTGCTAGACGAGCACACTGGAAAAGAATGCGCTTTGTATCTCTGGGATGAATGGTACTTTAAGAACAAATTAAAATTAGACAGACCTATGCATTTCGTATCAAATTGCTGCAAAAATAGGAAGTGGTCTTTGCTCTTCCATTCTGTTTACTACTCCTTGTTCTTTGATGTCTTGGTCTCAAATGCTCTTGCCATTTTTAGTTTCCAACTGTGGGCAAATAGCAAACTACACATTTTTTTTGTTGTTAATCTTTCTATTCTCTTAGCGTATGGGGCAGCTAAAAGTCCTCTATTCAATTCCCAGTTGGTTGAAACTTGGTTAACTAGCTTAAGGTACTTCCTGAATACTGAACGCTTATTATTCCCAGGTTTTACAGCACTGTATCACCAGGAGACTCAATCAATGTTATCGGAGATTTTGACGAGGATGGCAAGTGTGACGTGGACCACCAAAATAATTTCTTAATTGTTCATCCTGATACCCTTGTTGCTGGAACTAAGGTCTCTTCTCCTCTCCCTTTTTAGGGTTTCTGATTGCAAATATCAACAATCTTCTTTGCACTTAATTTATATTTTGCTGCTTTTGTTTTGAATAACTGTCATACCTTTCAGGTTGCATCCAGTTTTGGTTGCCCAAGGCGAACTGTGCTAGATGAGAGGCTAAGATCCAATGAACACGCTACAGCAGCCTTGCTTGGAACCTTGCTGCACCAAGTTTTTCAGGTTTACTATCTTTGATGAGACTATTCTATTGGACAATGAGTATTTTATTTTGTTTTGTTTTATTTCTTGCAATTGTAGTGTATTGATCTGTACTATCCATTTCCTTTGTTTCCCAGGCTGGTCTCACGCAAGAGTCTCCATCTGTAGATGGTTTGCAGGAATATGCCAGCATAGTGATTAAAAAAAATATCGAGAGCTTATATGCTTGTGGAGGTTAGTTACTTATTACGTGTTCCTATTATTTGAAGGTTCATGGGACTTATTATATAGCTAGGATATCTCTTACTGTATTATAATTCAGATTTATGTAGCTAGGTTATCTCTTATATATATATATATATATATATAAGAAAATGAGTTAATAGGGCTATGAGACCTTTTTGTTCAATGTGCTTTGAAGATTCACATTGCTTCGAAATGTAGTTCTGCTTTTGTTACGAAAATGATAAAAGTGACCCAAGGAAATGTACTTAATCATTTTCTTATCCGGTCATATGTTCTCTAATCTCTACAGTGCATGAGGGAGACGTGAAAGCAACCTTATTTGGAGCTATCCCGAAAATGTTGAATTGGATTCATCGTTTCAGCTATTCGAAGGTGCGCCTGTATTTTCCTATCTATGATTCTTTCTTATGTTTCTCATGGCTATTACATAAATCCTTCCTTAGATGAACGTTTTCTTGGCTATTCTTCTGCTTGCCTGTTCTTCAGATATTTTCATAGTTGTCCGGCGTACAGATTATACTGCGTTATGCTCTTTATGATGTGTCGGACTTGTTTTCTCGTGCATGTGCTTGTTTGATAGTAATAGAGTATTGCTCATATTTCCTTTTATGCTGCCTTTCACCGACAGAAAAATCTTAAACTCATGGCATGGTCATTGTATACAGGATTCAAGGATATCAAATGTTGATTTTGGCTCTACCATTGGGCAGAAAGTGGTTAAGATATCAGAGGTGAAGAGCTCTTCATATTCTCTTCCTTTCTGTCTTTTTAGGATTTCATTTCTTTCAGGTGAAGAACTGAACCAATTAGTTGGTTAAAAAGTTTTTGACCTTTTTGTTTTAAGAGTCTTTGAACCAAGCGAATAATTTGACATATAATATTGCATAATAACATTTGTTCATTTTGAGCAATCTCCTCTCATGAGACTTCAATTTTGTATAAGCAAATTTTATTACCTCAGGTAATTGATATTGAGGAGATGTCATGGGCCCCTAAATATGGCCTGAAAGGGATGATTGATGCTTCAGTCAGAGTGATAGTTGACTCTGACATGCACACAGCGACTGAAAAAATAATGCCCCTTGAGTTTAAATCTGGAAAAGCTCCTAGTGGTCAGGTCTGTATGGAGATCTATGTAGATATTCGGTTGAAATTTTAAAGTTCCAAAATCTTATGAAAAACTAAGTGCTTGATATTTATGCAGTCATCAATGGAACATTGTGCACAGGTGATCTTGTACACGCTCCTTATGTCTGAGAGGTACTTATGTACTGCCTCTATTCCCTTCTTTTTTATCTGGAACACGGACAGTAGTTAACATTTTTCATTTATATCTCATATTTTCCACTTTGCAGGTACCTGAAGCCTATAGACAATGGCCTTCTGTACTATCTACAGTCAGATCAGACACAAGTAAGTCAAGATGTTGTGTGCCTTTATTTGGTCTCATGATATTGGAATTGACTAAGCTTTCAATGCACACTTGTAAAGGGAATTTCTGTTCAAAGATCAGATTTGGTGGGTCTGATTATTCGTCGTAATGAACTTGCAAATGACATCCTCGTGGCGTTAACAACCCAACAACTGCCGCCAATGTTAAGGGTATGCTCTGATGTCCTGTGATGACAATTTTTCTTGGGTAAACTCACTGTAGATATGATTTACAATTTTGATGCTAGAATCCAAACATGTGCGGTTACTGTCGCCATCTGGATGTCTGCACGATTTATCACAAGGTATTCTTCTTTTATGCGATGAATAATGCTCAAATTCTAATCTTTTACATCTATGGCATTTGCCTAATGTATAAGGTTCTAATGTTTAGCATATATGGGGTTGAAATTTGAATTTACATGAAGCAAATTGTATGTTACTGTCTGACTTAATGGATGTATTTCACCTCGCCATATGTAATCAACCATTAGTTTATATCATATTCTTTAGACTAGCGACCTGAACTGAATTTTCCAGTTTGTTATTTTTTTGCTGCATATTAAACTTTTCGTTGGTCAGAGTTATTGTGCATCAGTGCATGTAAACCCTGAGAGAAAACTACATGTTTCAAACATCGTGGTGCTGAACCTTCATCATATGTTATCGAATTGAAGCTTCGCTCTTGTCTGCTTGCCTCAGGCAGATGGTGGAAACACGGAAAGTAGCGGACTTGGTGATGTCTTTGACACACATGTTTCTCATCTTTCAACTTTGCATTTTAATTTCCTCCGAAAGTGGGACAGACTGATTGACTTGGAAGCTAGAGAGATGCAGGTCAGCCTTGGATACCCAGCTACTTTTACTGGAGAACAAAGACAGCAGTCTTTTCTTCTTTAGTGATCTTATATCTATATTTTGTTTTCAGCTTCTACGGAAAGACATTGTGCATCCACATGGTTCAAAGGGCAGCCACTCAGCTCTTTCTTCTATGGTTCTTGACATGACAGATGGGTTTCAGCATGATAGCTCTCATAAAGAAGCTAGATTCATCTATCGCTTTGTACGTCAAAAATCTTCGGAATCTAGAGAAAGACTACCCAGTGAAAATACAATGAGTACTGGAACCCCTATGACAGATGACCTGGATTGCAAACTTAGAACAGGAGACCGCGTGGTAAAAAATAATTTCTTGATTGCACCAATAAAGTTAGCTGCATCCGATAGTGTTCTTCCAAATTTGTTAACCATTTGTTGCTCACCAGCATGTTTTTCTGAAAGTCGTAGATGTGAAATCTAGTTATCACTTTTTAGAATTGAGAAATAGTTGTAGTTAAGAGTGTTGTAGTCATTTACCATCTTTTCTTTCCGGCGATTTTTCAAATTTCAATCTGGTTTATGCTGTTTCCCCTTTCGTTGGTTATAAATGTTCGTATCCAGATTCTTTGCACAGAAGTCAGCCACTTGACCGTTGCAAATGGGACTATAACAGATATAAGTCGCACTCATGTATCAGTAAGCACATTCCTCCGGGGTTTTCTTTTAACAGTTTGCAGATCTAGCTTAGTTTGTCTTGTACAATTTATCTTTCTGTTCTTACTCAGACACGTCTAAGGAGTGCTGCATTTTTCCTTTTGCTATCCTTAGGTTTCTTTATCCAAGCGATTACGACTTCCTTGGAGCGAACCTTCTTCTGAGGTATCTAATCTCTCGCATGAGTTATGGCGAATTTACAAGGATGAGTTCATGACATCATTTTCGGTTATGAGGTGATTATGTAATTTATTCACTTATTGATCCTGCCTACATGGGCTGTCACGTCATTGATTCATGATCTTTCTTTACTTAGGTTTAATCTCATGCAGCTTTTCGTACAAAATGGTCGTAGCACTGGCATCAGGAAAATGATTGTGGATCTTGAGGTGATTTGTCTGATTCGTCTTTTTCAGTTTGCCACTTAATACGATGATGCTATCTGTGTCTTATACTCCTTTTCACATGCTTTATTTTGTCTTCTTTCGTCCATTTCTCGGTAGCCTCCTAGATTTGACAGTGGACCTGTACTGAGCCAGGACCCAGCAATATCATATATTTGGTCAGAAAAGAGCTTAAATAATGATCAGCGTCAAGCTATACTTAAGGTCATTGCATGATTATTTTTTTATTGATCTCTTGTTTAACGGGCTATACTTACGGCATGTCTGAACGACACTCTTTCTTCTTTAACAAAACTCATAAAGAACTTCCTTTCTTGCTTTATTTTCAGATACTCACTGCAAAGGACTATGCTTTGATCTTAGGAATGCCTGGAACAGGAAAAACCTCCACAATGGTCCATGCTGTAAAAGCTTTGTTGATCAGAGGTTCATCTATTCTGCTTGCATCTTACACGAACTCTGCTGTTGATAATCTACTTATCAAACTAAAAGCACAGGTCCTTCATCCTCTAGCCAACCTTTTTATTTTTCTGGATTATGATTCTTTCATTCATCTCTAAAATATTTATAGTTATGTTGCATATCAGCAAGTAAAGGAGTTTTTGTTCTTAAGAAAGATTGATTTTTCTTTATTCAAGTGCCTACTCTAAGACATGTAGGAACACTTCATTACATAACATGCTATTTTGAACAAACTTGCAGGGGATTGAGTTTCTACGTATTGGAAGAGACGAGGCTGTACACGAAGAAGTTCGGGAGAGTTGCTTTTCAGGTTTGCGATTTCCAACTACCTTTTGGTGTCTTCTCGATGTAGTTGAGACTTATCTTTGTGGCAGCTATGGACATGTGCAGTGTCGACGACATCAAATCAAAGTTGGACCAGGTCAAAGTTGTGGCCTCTACTTGTTTGGGAATCAATAGTCCCTTGCTTGTGAATAGGCGATTTGACGTATGCATTATTGATGAAGCTGGCCAGATTGCCCTCCCTGTATGATCTCTCATTCCTTGCCAATAGGTTGAATAGAAATGCAACTATTAGGAAGACGATTCAATATTTAGATATAATTTAGAGGAGTATGGAAATAGATAGCAATTGTTTATTCTGCTTAATACCAAAATTTAGCCATTGGCCCTTATCTTAAAATCCCACTCATGTATAAAAACTGAAAGAAAGAGTCGACACAATTGAGTTTGAACTGGATTAGTATTTATGAAATGCTCGGTTTCTTGTACTGATCAGGTCTCGGTAGGACCCTTGCTGTTTGCCTCTACATTTGTACTTGTTGGTGACCACTATCAACTACCGCCACTAGTACAGGTAAGCATTTACTACTCTTTTGAGATACCTCTTTTTTTAGTAACTTCAACATCAGTGCTGTGTTGATGGAATCAGAGTACAGAGGCTAGAGAGAATGGGATGGGAATAAGCTTGTTTCGCAGGTTATCAGAAGCTCATCCTCAGGCAATTTCAGTGTTACAAAACCAGGTATTTCAGAGTTATGTTAGTACACGCTGTTATCGCCTTATCGGGCCATTTTGCTTTATCAAGACATCTTTTATGTGCAGTACCGGATGTGTCGAGGTATTATGGAACTATCAAATGCCTTGATATATGGAGACAGATTATGCTGCGGTTCCGCTGAAGTAGCTAATGCCACACTTAAGCTATCTACTTCCAGTTCTGATTCGTCATGGCTTAAAAAGGTCAGCGTGTTGTTCTTAAAACATTTTACAAATTAGAGGCATCTTCAAGCAGCTCAGAACACATCTATCTAAACCATCTAATTTAACATCTTTACTGTTTTTATATTTCCATTAGGTTCTGGAGCCAACCAGAACAGTTGTATTTATTAACACAGGTTTTTCGCTACTTACTAGTTGCTTTTGCTTCACATGAGCTCTTTTCCATATGGGCTGGATTTTTCTTGAGGCAGTATGTTTTGGTTTTCTAGATATGCTCCGTGCTTTTGAAGCTAGGGATCAGAATGCGATCAACAATCCAGTTGAAGCTTCTATAGTAGCTGAGGTACTGTTATGTATGAAAGATGCGTTTAAACAAAAAGAAAACGTGGGCTAACTTTAGTAATGCTGTACTTAGATTGTAGAGGAGCTAGTTAACAATGGAGTGGATGGTAAAGATATTGGAATCATTACTCCTTATAACTCACAAGCAAGCCTCATTCAACACGCAATTCCAACGACTTCTGTGGAGATACATACTATTGACAAGTATCAGGTTTGGCTCTAGGACCTACCCGTTCGTGTTTTCCTGAGTATTTTGATTTGGTAAGCGCTTGTTCTTCAGTAACCACCCTTTGATGAGCTCACATGGTTTAGGGAAGAGATAAAGACTGCATACTGGTGTCCTTTGTGAGGTCACGGGAGAAACCAAGGAGCTCTGCTTCTTCACTGCTCGGAGATTGGCACAGGATCAATGTTGCTTTGACACGAGCAAAGGTGAGAGAGAGCATATACTGTATGGTGTTGAATAATTTTGATTCCACTAACGATTGAAATTTTGTTTGATTTGGACAGAAAAAGTTGATATTGGTGGGATCACAAAGAACACTCTCAACAGTCCCACTTCTGATGCTTCTGCTGAAGAAGGTTGATGAGCAGTCAGGTATCTTGACTCTTTCTCCGGGGGACCTAAAACCATAACGAGTCATCAAGAAACGTTACCAATATCAAATTTTTGTTTGTTTTTTCTCACGATCTCAAACAAACGGAGTATACCCGTTTTTCCAAAAGGAATGAGAATGTATATATGATGTACTTTTGAGGCTGATTTTGTTAATAAGAAAGTAAGTTTTGGGTTATGTAGCAAGGAAGTCATGAATTACTTGTATGATTACATGACAGAACAACGATGCAGAAGACCCTTTGAAGATACTATATATCAAGCACTCGTGTCATATTTGAAAATTTAACATCGATAACCAGTGAAATGATAACAAATAGTAAAAGTGCGGAATTTTCTAGTTTTTATTAAAAACGTGCATTGAACCACACACCAAAAGATACACATGAACTCAAGAGTACACGCAAATTAGCCAGGTCTACAAGTTGGACCTCCTTATTACAGCAATCTCTTCTTCGGAAAAGTACAAGCTTAGCCCTGAAGACCAATGATACCTGCAAAACGGTAGACCATAGAAATAGAACAGTCAGTTGATCTTTTCCGAGTCACCAGATCGATTGAGAAGTCATTACGGATGAAAATTTACAATCAGAAGCTGTGGTTCTATGGAATGAAGTCCCACGAGCCTATACTTAATCCCTAGTCACTTCCCAAACATACAAAAACTATGATATAGTAGCCTAATAGCTGATCGATTTTCAGCCGAACCCAAAATTCAAGATGGTTTATATAAAACCAAGAGTGGCTGAGTTGCCAGAGAACTAATGGAGTTTAAAGATGACAGAGATGGTAATGATCCAGCTCCTGATCGATTCATTACAGATGATTTCCCAGAGGAAATGAGGTTTAGCTATACTTACCGCAAGCAATACGGCCGCCTGCGTTTCCGGTAGACAAGCTAAGTTCATGGCCTCCTGAAAATGTAAAAGACAATGAGAATCCATGTTAGAGTGTTCTTAGAATGGATGTCCAGTCTAGTTGATGTCCTGATGCGGACAATGCAACTTCAAATAGCTAACATGATTAAGGAAGTTAACCAAAAAATCTATTAAAAAAAGATAGACAAAGGTCATCACCCTTTCCGAGGTCATCAGGGTCAGCGTGAACAACAACAGCCCTTCCAACAATAGAGTCTGGTCCAGTGAGAGGAATCTGTATAACGAACACAAAGTATTGGATAACTAAAGCAATTCTTTTGAAGGAAAAAAAAAGCATAATATAGGTACACAGCTACGAACCTGGCTGTCAGTGATTGTAAAGGTGGCGGTTCCTGATAAAGCAAAAAAAAAAAGAAAAAGGTTTTGAGTAAACCCATGAACACTAATATTGGTCAAAGATGAAAAATGTAAATATAAAACTAAGAGTGCATAAGAGAATAGCAAGCAAATGCGATGAAAGTTTTCAAGATGCAAAACTGCTTTAGAGAGAAGCTTGAGGTCAGGGATACAGATGTTGAGAAAGTATACCATCATCTCCAGCAACGATGTTTCCTAGATCGCCAGCATGTCGGTTAGCATCCTCTGGGGCACCGTGTTGTTTACCAGCAGGGTTGAAATGTGGGCCTAGAATAAGAGTTTGAACAAAGGGTTAAACGCAATTTCAATTACTCTGAGAAATTTAAAGAGTTCCCAATTCGACAGAGAATTTATAAGCTCTTCAAACCGAACTAAAATAAAACTTCAGTTCAATTATTCAAAACCATGTACGGAAATTACTATCTAAACCTAAAGTTTCATATCCAGTGTTAAAAAAATAGTACCAGTGGACATGCAGCCGTTAGTGGTGTCACCAAGAGCATGGACATGAAAACCATGGAGACCAGGCTTAAGTCCAGAAACGGTTCCAGTGACAGTGGTCGTACCTGCAAAAAAACCAACACAAGCATTTTAAACATTTGAAAGGAAGGAATATGGCTTCAAAAAGAAACTACCTTGTGATTCCTGGGTGAAGAAAATAGTTCCCTTAACACCCTCGCTGCTGTTCAGAACTGCCACTCCCTTCGCCATAGTTTGTATCCTTTGTGATCTGTCAAATCAACAGAGAAACACAAAACCATTCATGTAAACATATATACAAAACGTGTAACGATCCAGAAACAACAAATGATTCTAAACACCAAAGCTATTTAATCAACACCCATCTCATCTTTTCCACATAAAAGATTTATCGATCCATCAAAATATAAACATGTAAAGATCCAGAAACAGCAAATGGTGCAAGACATCACAGCCATCTAACACCCAACTCGTCTAGTCTTGATTTAAGCTTGATGCTCAGCCAAAAAAATAGATCTTAATCAAAACCCATCAAAGATTTGTCGATTAGAAAGAAACACAAATCTGGGATCATCAGGATGCTCTACTCCACCAAAACATCTAAGCCATAATAAACTCTGACTAGTTTTCAAATGGAAAAAAGTCAAGCCGACTTCAGAAGAGTGATAAACCCAGAGAAAACAAGGAAGGAATCAATAGATCCAGCGATGATAAAATAGAAAAAAAAAAACATTTCTTTAAAGATCTCTAAGCGTAGATTCGGAGTGGAATAGGAAAGGATTAAAAAAGAAAAACAGTACTGATCTAAGATACCCATCCATTAATGACAAACGAAACCCAGAAAAAAGGAATCTAACAACGTACCTCAGGTAACCCCTTTGGAAAGAATGAATAGTGTTTTAGCTAATCAAATTCTGAAATCTCTCAAATCAGCTTTGTGTTGATGGTTTCGTCTTGTGTGGTTGTTGTATATAGGAGTAGGACGGCACGCACGAGATCGACATGTGGGTAGGTGATGATCACTAATTAATTTTATTTGATAAAAAAAAAAAAAAACACAAAAGAAGTCGGGATGGAATTGAAGACAGACTTTTCCAAAGTTTTTTTTGTTTTCTCTGAAATACGTGTGGGCCCCCATTGAAATTGATGGACTCTCTAAAATCAGAACTTATGGCTCCCAATTAAAAATGTGGGCTCTCACCACTTTTACGAGTTTGCTCTCATTCAACCATTTTTATGCATCAATAAAACTGATTTTCACCACACGAGGAACACACAACATGTTGTAAATCCTCTCTATTCAGGTACAAATTAGGAGATAGTAGTGGTCTAGTGGCTATTAGAATACTCAACATCACAATATACATTCTGTGGATGAACTGTTTTGTAGTGGTTACAGCTCAAATCAAAAGCTTGTTTAAAATAAGATAAAAAAACTGGAATCGCTGTTTGGGTTCCATCCACATAATTTAAAGAAGCACATGAGATATACATTCCGTGCTTTGCAGTTTGCACCTATATAACAAAACAAATGTATACTACTGATATAAGGACGTATAACAGTTTTTTTTGTATGATACGAATCAGAATATACAAGGCTTCGAAATCTAACGAAAATTAGTATTAGTTAAACCAGCATATGTCACAAGTTTTGGACGAGGAGGATCTCTATACTGCTTTCGGGAGATCCCAACAACTTCAAACTGATAAACGTGGAGTATCTTTTTATCCTAGTTGGAAACTATTCCGAAGATCCCACATACATTTTTAGAGAGTTATTAATACATATAGGATCCATAAAAACAAAAAAAAAAGCTTTTTTTGGGTAACAATTCTGTTTGCATATCATTTTGAGCTACGTTTTAATTTATAGGAAAATGTCTTCTTTTTATTTTTCGTTGCGCGAGACAGAGAAATGGAAAAGCAATCAAAAGGCCAAAACAAAAGGGGTTGTTTGATAGGAATGGAATCAGAATCACGCGTGTAATCCCTTCAAAAGCATTCAAATCACAATATTTATTTTTAAAAATCATACATCTCATCTCACTATCACATATTCTCGCATCTACCAAATGCAATCTTCACTTAATTTTTGTTTTATCCTCCAATCTCACTTAAAATCTCTGTCTAATTTTCTATTTATTTATGATAAAGTACTTTTAGATATAGAATATGCCACAAACACAGGCCCGTTACGAAAAACTAATCGCCAAATTTTTGTTTAGTAATTGCCGTTAGGTACAACCAATGTTCACCATCTCCATCTCAGGCACCATACTTTAATTTTTTTTCTCTCATGTTTTGAATACATTGCCATACTTGGCCTTCACTACTTCCTTGTACCCACCCTTCCCTCAGATTAGGTTTCTAGAGGATTTCTCTCTTTCTCGATCGCTGCTTCTTCCTCCACCTCAAGCTCCGTTGGTTCCTCTTGTTGAAGAAAGAAAGGTAAAATTTTCCTCTGATTCATCTCCGTCCTTGATCATTTTTTTTTTGTTTTAGACTAGGTTCTTCCTCGATTTTCGTGCTTTTCTTCTTTTGAGATCGAAATCGCTAGGGCTCCGGAAGATCCATGTGATCTGAGTTTACTATTCGCTACCGGATCCCGAGGAGTCGCTCCTCGAAAACGTCGCCGTTTTGTTTCGCCTCTTCTGTTTTAAATACGATCAGTTGAGTAGTGTGAGGCCTTTGTAGACATTATTAGATCGTCGTCGAACTGCACGCTGGCTTGATTTTCGGGCTACTCGAAAAGCGCGTTGCTGAGAAGTTGTATCGGTCGGATCGGTGAAAATAGCGAACGCATTAAGGTAAAACAAAAATTAGTCGCGTTTGAGTCTTCGGGCGGTTGGATTTGAGAGAACTCGTCGTCGACGAGTTTGCGCGGTGGTTCGTTTATGGTGGCGGAAGACAATTTTGCGAAAATTCTCCGTTTCTGAGCGTTGCAGTTTTTTTATTTATTTATGTGCTTGCATCTCAATTCGCTACTTTTTTTTGGATTTCGTTGTTGTTCTGGTTGATTGCTTGGTTAGATTTCGTCACAAGGGAGTATTGATCTTGTTATTGATGTCATCAAAAGTTCCATGGTTGAGTGATTCGAGCTGATCGAGTATATTTTTCTCTGATTTTTGTTGATATAGGGGAGGAGAGAGTCCCGCTGCAAGGTTTAGCTGTTTGAAGCTGAGTGAGCTCGAGCGTGTTTAACCAGATTCTGTCACAGCAACATGAATATGCCGCTGTTGGATATTCAACCAC
This sequence comes from Noccaea bulbosa, assembly GCA_900406535.1. Taxonomy (NCBI): domain Eukaryota; kingdom Viridiplantae; phylum Streptophyta; class Magnoliopsida; order Brassicales; family Brassicaceae; genus Noccaea; species Noccaea bulbosa. Next base: position 94,371 of record OVBJ01000116.1, read on the forward strand.
GAACATTGAAGTTTGTAGGTAAGATGTCACTGGACTGATTCTTATCACTTGCAAAATGATCATTTTTAGTAAGGTTGTGGTCCTCGTTAAGAAGAAGGAGTTTTCTGAATTCTTAACTATTTCGTTCTAATTAGGATTCTGTCATAGTGGTGCTATGGTTTATGGGTATGTTCTCGTGTAATGATGAGTTGATGTAATGATAAGGTGTAATTTGTGTTGAGGAATTTTCAAACTATTTCTTGCTGCTAGATTTGTATGTGGCTTCTTCCTCTCATTCTGATTCATAACTAAAGATGGAAGCCTTTAAAGTGTATATTTGCTTGGCTTTTCAAATCGTCGGCAATTGTTATCCTTCGAAGACTAACCGGGTTCCTCTTTTGTAGTTGATCTGAAGAAGCAGACTTCCTGTGTGGTACTGCTTACCAATACCACCCCTCATTTTGTTGCATTTAAGGTCTAAACACCTTTTAATTATCTTTTTCTCTTTCTCTCTGGCTTCAGGATATCGAATATCTTAATTTTTTCTGAGATAAATGGATATTAAACCTAAATTAGTTGTGGTTTTTGTATTTTGACAGGTCAAAACCACATCACCAAAGAAGTACTGTGTCCGTCCAAATGTTGGCGTTGTTGCACCAAAATCATCCAGTGAATTCACTGGTATGCCAAGTTTTTATATCCTTCATGACAATGCTTGAATTTCTTGCAACCTACATATCTTTGGTCGGTGGGATAGGTTGTTGCATGATGTCTACTGGCGTGGGAAATGAACTGGAATGTTTATCATATATGCATGGATTTTTCCTTTGTCCCTCAAATTTGTTCAGCGGTTGGACATTGTTCTAGGATCCTAGGCTTTCAGAGTTCATACTTGTTGTCCAAAAAGGAAAATGTATCTTCTCCGGATATGGTTCCTAAGTTCAAGTTGTTTCTCGCTACATGTTCCTAAGTTCAAGTTGTTTCTCAGTACATGGAACCTGCGTTTTTGGCAAATTCAAAACTTGTTTGAGCATTCAAAACTGAAACTGTATGATGAATGGGTTCTTGCACATTAAGATTCAGTCAATGCTTTGGGTTAATCGAGTTGTATATGTTTTTGCAGTCATTATGCAAGCTTATAAAGAACCACCTCAAGATATGGTTTGCAAAGACAAATTCTTAATCCAGAGTACTGCTGTGCCTGCGGAAACAACTGATGAGGACATCACAGCTAGCATGGTAAGCAAACACATCAAAGGAACAACTGATACAGACATTCAACACTATTTTGAGCTTCATCAAAGGAACAACACTATACAGACATCCTGAAATTCATTTATTTTGTTTGTTAAAATATATCTGTATGTTCATTTATTCTTGGCAGTTCTCCAAAGTGGAAGGCAAACACATAGAGGAAAACAAACTGAGAGTCACTCTCGTGTTACCCTCTGACTCACCTGAACTATCTCCAGTTAGTGGGATAAAGCAGGAAGCAGCATTTGAAGATTCCATTCTCAAAGATCGATTATATAGTCAATCAGAGACCCTTGCTCCGCCGCAATATGTAAGAATATTAAGTCCTTTTCAGTTTTCAGTAGTAATATATGAAGAGTAATTGCCAAGCAGTGAGTGTAGTTCTCTTCCACCAATTCCATTGTAGCCTAGCCTATAATCACATTTACTGGGAGCAGTAGGCAGTCTCGTATACTAATTGATTCTTGAAACTTTATTTTTCTAGGAGAGTGAGATTGTAAAGGAGGCTAGGATGGTTGGACATGATGAGTTAAAGGCAGCTGATGATGCAAAGGAGTCGAAGCCACCAAAAAGGGGCATCATGGATTTCATTGAAGATGAGGGCTCAAAGGCAGCTAAAGGAGGCTACGATACAATGAGGACGGCAAGAGAAACTGAATTTGATCCAATTAGGTCTCATAAGGATTTAGATGATGGAAGGGGTGTTAAGCCAACAAATAACTTGGACGCTCCCACGAAGAAGGCCATGGATCTACCTGGGAATCAAGGGTTTACTAACGGAATAACCTCAGCTAACAGTGTAGTTTATCATGATGAACCAAAGATGCTGAGGGACAGAGATGATGTCCAGATTCAGAAAACAGATGCTCAGAGTAGCAAAGGAATGGATGAATATAAGTTGGTTAAAGACATCGAGGAGATGAAGCTGAAAGTCAATGCTCTTGAGTCCAAGTTGAAACAGGTCTGGTTATCAACTTCTGAACTCCATAACTTCCCGCATTGTTTAACTGTGCTAAAGATTTAGAATCTGGTGCAGGCTGATTCAACCATTTCGAAGCTGATGGAGGAGCGGTCTATAAGCTCTCAGCATAGACAAAGCTTGCAACAAGAGCTGGTGAGAGAGAAGACATAGCTTTTTCATCTAAAACCGAAAGCTGTAGCTCGTCCTCGTGCATGTTTTGTTTCGTTTCATAATAACTAACGAAGCTTGTATGTATATGATGATGATGATGATGCAGGCGGAAGTGAGGACGAAGAAGATAGTGAAAGAAGTGCACATTGGGTTCCCTCTGCTGTTTGTATGCGTGGTGGCATTCATCAGCGTTGTCATCGGGTATTGTCTGCGCAATTGACCGCTCGGTCTCTCGTATCGGTTTATCTCTTAGCAAGTGTGCAGTCAGAATATATAGACAAGAAAGGGAAAGGATTTGTCTCGTTTGTGGGAGAGATTCGATGATTCTCCGGCACTTTTAAGATGGATTAATAGACTGTATAGCGTTGGTGTTAGTTAACACAAAGGGCATATTATGGTATTGGTGATATGCTTTGTTTCTCTACTTATTTTGAAGCAGTTTGTTGGACTTGGCTCGTTTTGAGTTTCCCTTGTTTCTTCTCTATCGCATCGTCATCAATTCATATTCATAAATAATTAAATAGTGGGTATTCGGCCATTTCCTTTGGTTTGTGTCGGGTTTATTCGGCTTACAAGATTTCATTAAAAATTATTTGGTTTGGACTCGGGTCACACCTGGTTCGGTTGTGATAAAAAAAAAAAAAGAGACAATAATTATTTAATCAATTTTGGTTAAGACAGTACGGTTCAGATTTGTTATTTGGTTTGGTCTACTTTAGTGACAACCCTAAGATTATAGGGCATGCAGATGACAAAATAATGAAAATAAAACATAGACTAGTAAGCAAAGTATATCCAGAAAGAACGCAAATGATAAATTTAATTAAAGGGTTTTTTTCCACAGCTTGGTATGATATAAGTTGTGATAATATTGGTAGAACATAGAGGCAACGAGAGACGCGTGATGATGATACATGTACAACGAAAGACATGGATCCAGAGGGCCAATCAAAAAGTAATTTATCTTAAGTTGTATTCGGACAAGTTGTGTGATTACGGAATTCAAGTTTGTTTCAAGTTTTGCTAAACTCCACTTTTAACTTTTCTAAACTTGAGGATGTCCAAATTGCACTGAATGGTTCACTTTAATCATGGAGAAAATCAATGAAAAATTCGTGTTTCTTCTCACACTTTATGTTGATCATTTTCTTCCGTAAAACATAATCAACACACGAGTCCTCTACCATTTCCGCAAGTAATTACCAACGAAAGTTCCATATCAAGCAATTTATTTTGATCGATACACTTATGTATTCACCTACAATATGTTAAAGAGTTCCTTTTTATGGCAACATTCGACAATAAACAAATCTGGTTGATCATTTACCAAATAATTTAGTAACGTTTTCTTACGGGGTGGGTGATAAACATATTTATTATGGAGCGCAAACTATCTTCGTTAATCGGCTACGCAAGATATTCAATGGAAAAGGCAGAGTGACTCGTGAGCTTGGGTAGATCCAAAAAAGGTTGTCAAGAAAAGCAGGTCTAAAAGTTCTTCCCTCTTCTTTAAGTCACCCAATTAATTTCACATATATACATACACATACTGCATTTAATTCATTTATGTATATATACATATTCTACACATCTATAAAGAGAACATAATTAAACTCTAGAGATCTAGAGAGAGAGAGAAATATGGGGAGGCCTCCATGCTGTGACAAGATAGGGATCAAGAAAGGACCATGGACTCCTGAAGAAGACATCATTCTTGTTTCTTACATCCAAGAACATGGCCCTGGAAACTGGAGATCTGTTCCCACCAACACTGGTTATTATCTTTGCTTGTTTTCTTGTATTCTTGTTTAACTTTTGTTTGCATATATGTGTCTTGATGGTTGTTTGTATCTTTGGCTTTCTAAAGGGTTGTTGAGGTGCAGCAAAAGCTGTCGACTGAGATGGACGAATTATCTGAGACCGGGAATTAAACGCGGAAACTTTACTCCTCATGAGGAAGGAATGATCATTCACTTGCAAGCCTTATTGGGTAACAAGTAATCTCGGAACACAATTGAATCTACATCTCTTCAACTTTGAATATTTTTCTATAATCTTGATGATATATTTGAACCCTAAATCGGCTTATGTATTGTCTATACATGGATGTGGTTGAATCTAAAGATGGGCGTCTATAGCTTCATATCTACCACAAAGAACCGATAATGATATCAAGAACTACTGGAACACCCATTTGAAGAAGAAGCTCAACAAGTCCGAGAGTGAAGAGAGAAGCATTTCAGAAAACATGGCGTTGCAAACTTCAGCCACAAGAAACGCCATGAATCATAGATCTACCTATGCTTCAAGCACCGAGAACATTTCACGTCTCCTTGAGGGTTGGATGAGAGCATCCCCAAAGAGTAGTACGGCTGATTTCTTGGAACAAAAAATCCAAAACCGAACGAACGATCACATGGATCATCACAATCAGTTTCCATACGAGCAACTACAAGGTTCTTGGGAAGAGGGGAATAGCAAAAGAATCAATGGTGATGATCAGGGATTCGGTGTTCCTCCAAAGATTTCAGAGAATAACGTTAACGGTGATCATGAAGATGGTGATGATGATGATCATAATACTCCACCATTAACATTTATTGAGAAATGGCTTTTGGAGGAAACAAGTAACGGGGGTCAAATGGAGGAAATGAGCCACTTGATGGAGCTCTCTAATATGCTTTAATTTTATTGTCACCTGTCTCTTTTTATTCCTTGTGAATCTGATTAATGAGACTACTAATTTTATATACACAAATAAAGAAACAGGAAGACATAATGAATCATATTTTTTTTTAGTTTCCCTAAGATATATGTAGTTAAATTCTCACTAGTGCATAAGTTGTAACTTGTAACTAATCTGAACTTGTCTAGTTACTAATCAATATCTTATATATAGTATATATGAATTAATAAAATTACCAGCATCTTATATGTTTCTTATGAGTTATCTTTAGAATATAATCTACCTTATGATGGGAGGGACATATTCAGGCTAGAAAAATTAATTATCCGCAATTTACCCTCATATTTTCAAACATATACAACTAGAGTTATCAAACACATGATTTTGTTATTTCAATTTCTTTCGTTGACGAATTCATATCAAATAGTCGAATCCACAGATCCAACAAAATATGCATTACGAAACATTCAACGCTAAATGTTTATTTGCTTCTCTTTTCAGTCTTCTCTCTCTTGAACTTAGTGAAGATTTGAACAAAATAATGCAAGTCTCAGATTAAATCTTTAATTTTTTTAAAAATAACTCAGAAACCCATTTAAAAACCAGCTTGATACGCCCGGTGGAGTTGCTCTTAGGCTTAAATATGACGTAGTTCGAAGAAATCTTTTGCTCGCAAATCACATCAACTCATTACTGCATAGAGAGTTAAAGCTTACTTCATACACAAAAATGTGTGATATTTCATATTTATACTTTAAGAATTTTTTTAAAAAAAATGAATTGAGAAATGTAGGCGCCTCCGTACTATGGGTAGTGTATATGAAAGAGAGGAAGCCACGTAATTATCTCTTAAATTAATTACTTGAGAATTTTTAGCATTAATTTCGAAAATAACATATTTTCCTACTTCCGTTTATCATTCTTCAATGCAAGGAATTTGATACATCCATGGCCCCTATAATAATGTTAGTTTTGTCCAATACGTATATCATTTTTCCAGTTTAGGCATACTCATAAACATAGTAAAGCACGGTCTTGGTAAAAGGTGGGGAAGGTTTTTACCCTCTTCCCATGGCAATTGCTATACACCATTTTTATTTGGGGCCATACTTTGCAATTGACATGTGCGTGGGGAGCACGATTTTGTTTGCCTGGGAGAGGTTAGATGTGTGTGTGTATGATCATTATATTTTAAAATTTATTAATTTAATATTAAATTAAATTAATAAAGTTTAAAATTTGATATAGTTGTAAACCCGCGCATTCCCCGGATCAAATTTCTAGTATGTGCGTTTTTGTCATTATTTTTATTTCGTAGATGGGCTCGACTATGGAAGCTATTCAGTTATTCTTTACCTATCCCTTTTTATTCTATTCTAAGTATTGGGCTCTGTCCTTTGTTCCTTTTGGGCTAAACCTTGTATGGATCTTTGTTTATTAGGTGCCCACTTATAATTAGCCTCCAAATATTTTTCCGTATGTGTAATTCAATTTATTTTTATTTAATGTTACATAACGTTTTGCGTTGTCTCTTTCTCTCTCTCTCTCCGTCTCACAAAATTCCATCTCCAAGCAAATCAAACTTTTGGATCGATCTTTCCTCGTCTCATCTTAGCGTCGTAAGTTTGTCTTTTAATTTTGTCCAGATTTTTTCTCTTACTGAATAGGATCATCTTTGATAACGCTTCGACTGTTTGATTGCCAAAAATTGAATTTCAGTAGGAGGAACTTGTGACCTAATCGGGGAGTTACATATCTTTATTTTAGTGTGAAGTAGGTAAAGACAATTAAAGCCCTAACTTATGAGTTGCTTTAGAGATTCCATAAGCAGTTTGCCAGATGAGATTCTTGGCAAGATCCTGTCTTTACTTCCGACAAATGAGGCTGCCTCCACATCGATTCTGTCCAAGAGATGGAGGAACCTGCTGGGTCTCGTAGACAGCCTCTGGTTTGATGATTCGGTGGTCGTGTATCCCAACAAAGAAGAAGCAACAAGTGGCTCACATCGCTTCTTAGATTTCGTAGACAAGACATTTGCTCTGTTAACCAATAACAAATCTCCCATGATCAAGAAGTTCTCTCTGTCTCGGCTACACACTAGCCACGGCGATGGGTGTGAGGGAGAGTATTCGTACCCTCGTGTTAACGCTCGTATCAACCGTTGGATTAGGACTGCAATGGAGCGCGGTTTGTCGGAACTACACCTGCACGGCAAGAGCTGGTGGTCTGGTGCTTGTATAGAAACAAAGCTGTTGACAAGCAAGACACTGGTTAAGCTCACTCTGTCCGGTGACTATTTTTTTGAAGTGGAGCGTCTGTTTTTCCCAGCGCTCAAATCACTGTCAATCTTGTCAGCTTTTAGGCTTGATCAACCAAACTATTCCCGGCTTCTCGATGGCTGCCCTGTCCTGGAAGAACTATTCATACGTGATGCTGATCATCCCGGCTATGCTAAAAATGTCCCGCAGGAAGAATTATTCATGCGTGGTACTGAGGCATATCAGCCTTGTTGCGGTGAGTCGGTGGAAAGTGCATCCATCAAGCGACTTGTGCTTTTTGCCAGTCTTCCGGACGATAAAGGCTATCACAATTTCAGTTGTTTTGAAGCACCGAGCCTCGTGTACCTCGACTACTCTAGCTATGTCTTTCGAGAATATCACTGTCTCGGTTTGCCTTCGCTTGTCGAAGCCAGGCTGAATCTCAGGTTATGGGAGTCAACAAACGATCATGATTACGATGATGGTGTTGATGATGGTAGTATTCGTTCTAACGGTGATGGTACTTTTTCGTTTGTTTTTCTTGAACCAAAGGTTCTCTTTGGTGATGTTACAAATCTAGTTGCTGCTATAAGGAACATTACCACCCTTCACTTGTCTCCCGATTCCCTTGAGGTCAGTTTTGAATCTTTATTTGTTTTTGTGGAATATGATTAATTAGAATCAATCTAGCAAGGCCTCTCTCACTCTCATTTATGAATCAGGCGTTTCATTACTGCTGTAAACCAATGCCGGTGTTCAACAACCTCAGTAAGTTATCTATTGAGAGTAACAAGGAAAAAGGTTGGCAAGTGATGCCCCTTCTCCTCGATAGTTGTCCAAATCTACAGACTTTAGTCATCAAGGTATTATAATCAATTTCCTTCATTGAGATTCTTTGTGTACGTTGATGTTAGTGTTGCACATTATACATGTCAAACTGCTTTTGGTTGCAGGGTCTTGTGCACAGAGTCACAATTAGATGCGGAGATGCATGCGCTTGCAGCCCTAAAAAGCATACGAGGAAGAAGAATAAGAAGAGGAAATTTGTGGAGGACGAGGAGGAGGAGGAAGAAGAAGACAAGGAGGAGATATGTTGTTTATGGACATGTCAAGTGAAGGTGCTAGAGATATTAGAGTACGGAGCTTCTTTTCAAGAGCTGAAACAGATGCGTCATTTCTTGGGCAAGTTGGGATGGCTTGAAACTGTCAAAGTTAGTGTTGACACGGACAAGAACCTCAACAACAACAGTTTCTTGCGAGCAAATCTGCTCTCTCTCCCTAGATTGTCATCCAAGTGCAACATCCAATTTATCTGAATTTGTTTCCTTTATGTTTCTCTGTTTTATGGTAATTTGAAAGAACTTAACATGAATATGAGATTATATATTTCAATCCAAACAGTTTTTTTTTTTTATTAAAAAGAGTGAATTAATTTCTTGTTTTTTAATTATTTGTTTCCAGACTACTTTTCTGGAAAAAGCCAACTTTCGGCAGCCATTTTTTCTAATCCATAGCCGACTGTCGATGTTGCCTACCATTTCAATAAAAATAAAAACTTTACCAAAGGGATTAAGGGAAAATACCAATATTGTGATTTTTTAAAGCATCTGAGCAAAGCTGGTTAGTCTTCTCAAATTCGAAAAAACATTCCTTTTGAAGAAACTTCTTCTGTTGTGTTGTGTGATCAAATGTTTGTTGTTGTTCTGTTTCTATCACCAGGTGGAAACTCTTGGATTTCGCTGAGCTGAAGAGAAGTTCGATATCTTTCTTTGAGTTAATTATGGAGAACTTAAACAAGCAGCTTAGCATCATGGAGTTAATTAATATTGTAATCATGGTGCCTTGTTTCTTTCAGTAGAAAAGTTGGAGTGATTTCTTCATGTCCATGTATTATTTTTAAAGTTATGTAGTAAATGAAATTAGCTGGTACAATTGGTTCTCTTAAGTACAACTAACACAATTTCAGTTCAAATGGTATTGTTTGGTACAACTAAACTTTGAAATGAATCAAACATTTTGCCAAAAAAAACTAGAAAAAACAAAAAAAAAACAAATGTTAAAAAAAAAGACGGCACTGTCACAAAACGACAACATGTGGCCCCCACATGCGCCGTCATAAATATAATTTTACTCAAGTATATGTACATAGTTGTACCCTCGCCAACGGTGGAACCAAAATTGGTAATAATTGTACATTTGCGAATTTCGTGTTTTTCTAGTTGAACCATACCATAGCTTGTAATAGTACAGTTGAACAATTGATATTTGATCTTCTTTTACCATTCTAAACATGTTTATGTTATCATTGAAAAAGAATCTACTATTGTTCTTAATTTGCTTCATATCATGGACATATTATCTATATGTTCCATGTATTGTAAATGGTGTTTGATGACTAAACCATTATCTACTACTATTATTTTGTAATTCCAGTTTATTGATCTTTTTATTAATTACTAAGACATGAACATTTATTTATCTTACTTCATTGTATGAATTGCATATGAAAAAATTATTTATTTATTATTACTTGTTTTAATATTTTTAGAATGAGTAGTCGAACCAATGTGAACCAGTTGTACAAAATGAATGAGAAACCAAAATACGTCTACATTCAGACGTAAAAAAAAAATGATCTGATGTGGCACCTCCAAAAACACGTGGGGCCGCCAAAAAACACATAGTTGTACTCAAGCTAAAAGTCGAACCAAAAATCATAATA